>JAYJMB010001963.1:43159-59984 GCA_036873735.1 Pouteria campechiana
TTTCAAAATAGCTAAAGAAATTACAATTTTCAGTGGTTTCATCATTTTTGTTACTTTTGTTTGAAAAAGTGGAGATTAGAAAGAGAAACATGATCTTGTCATACTTGTCAAAACTAATGATTTCTCAAAGGATCCTACTCTCAAAACTCATTAGATGTTCAAAGGTCCACTGGAACACCTTTTTCTTTTCCCTGCCTTTTTGATGCTTGGGGGAAGGTCCCTATAATTTTTCTGAAAACTGAAATACAACAAAAGCCTCCGAACAATATGACCACAGCAAAAAGAGCTATGGATGATGATACACAGCATCATCTATCCCCAAGGAGAGTGTCATCGCCTATGACTGGCAATAGACTAGGTCAAACCATGACTGCCTCAAGTTGCTCAGCTGAACCTGATCCTGGCCTCCTGGGTCAGGCATACCAAGGGGTCCAAGCCTTACACAAACTGCAAGCAATCCATCCAACCCAACCAACTCACCAGGCAAACTTAGAATCAATTAATTTTAAAAAGTCGTCCCACCTTTCAGATATCACTGATGTGTATTGTGACTGCATTAGGATACCCGGAAATTAATCAGTACTCCTATATCAACCTAGTAACATAGGATAAGCGCATAAATAACATAGAACTTAAAATCAACAGATCAAAGTTGGACCAGGTTGGGCTAAAATGATCCATATATAATCAAATCCAACAAAAACTGATCAGGTTTTGCATATCCAAGGCCCACCTAAAAACAAGTCCGGCGGGTCACTAGATCCAATATCACCTCTATAATCATAGAAATTTGACCAGCTGGATTCAGGTTCCTTGGCACCATGCGGAAAATATTTTGATTGAATGTTGATCTCAGAGGTGCATGTATCATTACGGTCAGGTGTTTTAGTCATTCAATAGATTTAATCATCCAGAAGATCTGAGTTTTGCTGGTCCAATATGGAGGCCGGACACAGCAGCCCACCCAAAAAAGTCCCATTAACCACATACATTATAGGGCAATACAAAGAAGCTGCATAACACCACAACAGAACATCTACAAAAGAGAATGTCTTGGAGAGAGCAACAAGAATGTTCCTTGAAATGCTTCTCAAAATCAAGATGGTTCAAATTCTGGCAATGTTACACATTCTAATAGTTACTGCATCCTACAAATTAGTTTCATTAGCAAAGATGTCTGTTGATGTGTTGCCTAGATTGAAACTCTAGCAGTCTTACTTACCTTTAAACAAATCAAAATATCAGTCTAATTTTCTTTAATTCGTTTGTTACACTACAAGAAAAAACAGGACTGTGCTATTTAATTCAAGCTCAAAGATACTTACCGCCGGTCGGTTCAGCGCTCCAGCTGATGAAACTGGATTGAACTCAGGCCCAATGGGCATTCTGATGCTCTGCTCAAAAACTTCCTTGGAAGTGAAAGGAAATGGCAATGTCTTTGTATGGAGTTTCTCAGCCTACCGAATGCAAATGACACAGTCAATTCCTTTAACCCAGTACATTAAACAAGTTGAAATAGATCCAAATCAATCCAGGCAGGGTGGATTAGCAACACTAAGTGAATTCCGGCCCTGTTGGCAGGAGAAAACTTGCTCAATGAGTATTTGTAATATTTGTGGGGACTTGGGACAGTATTTGGATCATGTGTGCTTTGATGCTCATGAAACATCACCCTAGGGGCAACATAAATGCCAACCAGGCAACCAGCACATTTTATTTATTGCCTGCTCAAGCAAAGCACATATAAACAGTAGGCCTGCTTCTCAAGAGTCAAGACAGCTGCTCATTGTCTACATTCACTTATTCAGGGTGTTGACAGTGTCAACTAAATAGACTCAAAGCAGCTGCTCATGGTCTAGTTCAAAACACCTGCTCATGCACCCAACTTCAAGCTAGCTTTTAAATGACAGACCAGGAGCCAGCAACCACAAAACCCGATGACCATCATCTAAAGAGACAGGCAGCTTCCTTCCGCCATGCAGTAAACACTGTCCAGCAAGTTAGCCCAAGAAAATTACATGCCAATATCAGAACAAAAGCAGCACACATGCTTTTAGTATAATAATTATTTGTAACACGTCCACAGTATGTCTTCCAAACACTACAAGACATACCTCGCACAACCCAGGAATTTGCAAACAGTTTATTGCAATATCACACAAAGTAAATGGGTGCTAAATTGGATAATATAAGAGGTTGAAGAAAACACTTAAATGGATGTATGGCGGAAACTGAAAGGAAGACTTGGTCCTAAGCAATGCAGGCTTAAGTGTCTCTGCACACTGGTCATTGCCAGATTCAATTACTAACACAGCAATGAAGTTTTTATATTAACCATACCCTGCATAGCATGATCTTATTAGTAAACTCAAAAGCATGGAGATGGACTGGATGTATAACCAATCAAGCATCCAGTTACAATCGAACTGGTTCACTCGTCTGGAACAACAAGTTTGAAGTTTGAACCAGTTAGAAGTATTTTACATAAAATTTTAGATAACAAAATAAAATGCAAGTATCAGGAATTGAACCACATATCTTAGTCTAAAAGTATACCACTTCAACATTAGGCTACATCCCTTAATCTACCATTTTAGTGCAACAACATTAATAAAATCAACTTAAAAAACAAGTCATTCACTGGACAGGACTGGCTAGGGTCCAGTTCCCAACCAGTGAGTCTGGTCTGGTTTTGATAACATTTATAGACATAAACAAACTCAAAAGTCCTCCATTCGTTGAGCATTCAAACAGCTGTTTAGCATCTTGTGAGACACAGTAGGAAAATGCCTGGGATAAAGAGAGAAGTATAAAATCATAGTACTGACCTTCTTGTTAATTTTCTCAGAAATAATCACATGTTTAAGATTTGCATCTTTCCTCTTCTTGAGAGCATCTTCCCTCTTCTTTTTGGCAGCTTCATGCTCTTCTGTCATCCAGGCTGGCAAGCCCTTTTTCTGCTGGATATGGGTCCATTGTCCCCAGCCTGGAAGTAAAACTGGCTTTTCAGGTTCAGGGTTCTCCTCATCCAGAACTTCCATTTTATCTTTCTCAAATTCTCCCTCCACATCATCGCCAGCAAAGGCACTATGTATAAGATCTGCTTGAGATGGAAGCTCATATTCTGGCATTGCACCATTAGACAAAATCCCATCAACCATCTCTTCATCGCTTTCTGAGTCACTACTTTGATCAAGTACCTTTAAAACATATGGTGAGAAAAAGAAAAGTAAATTAGCAAGAGAGAGAGAGAGAGAGAGCACAATCAAGACAAAACATTTGCACACAAAAATCAGGGGAAATAAACAGGGTAAGTTGCACCTTGAGATCTTGCTTGGATGAAACAGATTCCACCACAGCTGGAGATTTTCCATCCTTGACACCTTCCACTTCCGTTTTTTTGATCTAATTGCAGTTATTAATTCATTAATATAATGAAAAAAACAAGCAGAAAAAAAATGAAAAAACAGGTCACCTTTTTCCAGGAATCTGATGTG
This sequence comes from Pouteria campechiana, assembly GCA_036873735.1. Classification (NCBI taxonomy): domain Eukaryota; kingdom Viridiplantae; phylum Streptophyta; class Magnoliopsida; order Ericales; family Sapotaceae; genus Pouteria; species Pouteria campechiana. Next base: position 46,657 of record JAYJMB010001963.1, read on the forward strand.
AAAATTGCAACTTCATATGTTGTTTTAGGCCCAGGATCTCTAGCAATATCATCAAAGCTCTGAATGGCACAAACATAATGGCAGTAGCAACATCAGAATTGTAACTATAGAAGAACAGTTGCCAGACAAGGAAGGCAAAAGTGAAGAAAGCACAATTCAAAATGCATTTTACCTTAAACAATGTTTCATGGCTCGTGTCAGCTTCATCAAGGAAAAGCCCTGGATTGACTTGGACCTCCTCACATGGTACAATAATTTCTTCATGCCCCTCATTATTCTCTCCGGCCTCAAATTCATCTTGACTGTCATCACTATTTTTATTGGGCACATCTGACATGACCTTATTATAAGCATCTACAGACTGTTTTTTATCTACACCAAAAACCCGTCTACCACTTGAAGTGCCTGCTTTTGGAGTTTCTTTCCCATCTTCATTCTCAAAATCCCTCAATGATGAATCATACTCTCGAAGAGCCTGCTGAGCTTCTTCATAAGCAGCCTCCTTCCTCTTTTCCAATCCACGAACCTATTGACAAGAAGATTAAGTGATGTCAAGGAAAGAAAATGTGAGGGATAATAATAATAACATAGTCAGTTATGTGGCAACTCAAGTTGAACCAAATGGTAATCAAAAAAGAAAAAGAAGAAGAAGAAGCTATGACATCATTGTTACTGAATCACCACTCCATTTAACATATCTAAAACACCATCTCATCCAGCATGGCTGTGCTACAGGGTGCCTGTTGTTATGGTCATGCAAACACTACATTTGATGCATGTACTTTGTACAAAGGAATAAGCGTCCACTGTTAGATGTCAGTGCTCTTACACATTAAATGGTTACTCTATCATAGTTCTCCTACTACAGCAGTAACAGCAGCAATATCACTTTTCATACTCTGGGTTGATATGTTTTCTTGATAAGGCCAATACACACTCCATATCAGCCAATAAGCCCCATTGTTCCAACTCAACTGAAACAGGCTCGTATCGTGTATTGGGTAGGCAAAAATACTGAATAACATATAAAAATATTGATTGCTAAGCTCACCATAAATGGCAACGAAAGCACCCCTGTTTGAGGCATCTCATCCTCCTCTTCCATGACTTTAAGGGTCTTCTCTTTTGCTCCTGTAAGAAGCTTGGATGGCCCTTCACCTTCGATGCTTCCATCATCTTCATCCTCATCGCTAGAGTCATCACTGCTACTATTGTCCTTCATAGAATTCATCTTTCTGGTCAAAAGTGCATGTTGATGAAGCTGTTCGGTAATTGCTGCTCGAGTTCCATCATCTTGTGCTTTCAATCCACGCTTTAAAATACGTTTTGCCCACTTGGAGCTGTTTTTGTGTTTAAGTGTCATCCGCTCCTGTGATAAACAACAATGAAGAATTGAAGCCAAAATAAAACAAATTGACTCCAAAATAATGCTTTCAACTGCAGATGAAGGTGTCAGATTAAACACTAACAGTCAATCAACAAACAATAACAATCACCTCTGCCCGTTTGAACTCCTGCTTCATTGCCAATTCCTTGGCAGCTTCAGGATCCATTTCCATTTCAGCAGATGCTGTTTTCAATCTATCCTTCTTCAAGATGCGATGGTAGGTCTTAGACTTAATATTCTTAATGTGTTTTGCTTTCATCTCATGATGGAAAAGAAGATTACGCATCTTAGCCAGACGATTTTGGCGGTCCTTCACTTCTTCCACAGATATCTGCCAAGCAATAACAAGCAGTGAAATAACAGCTGCAGCAACAAGGGAGCAAATTCGAAAATGCTGAACTACTGATGGAATTACACTAGTTGCAATAATTCTTTATATTTAGAGTCAAAATCATCAAATAGATAAATGAAGCTTCATGATCCAAGTTGGTTAATTTGTGAAATTCAATAGCCAACAGTATGATGTCCTTGAAGTAAAAAGGGCCAACCCAGTGAATAGAGCTCCTGAACATGGCAGGGTTCAGGAAGGGGTGTCCATGTATGCAGCCTTACCCTTGCTTTATGACAAAGAGGCTGTTTCCCATGACATGAACCCACAACCTCCAGTCGCAAAGGCAGCAACTCTTAACATTGTACCAGGTCCACCCTCTAATATGATGTCCTCAAAGTGAACAACATAAAATTTATCAGTTACAAGGATGTCGCTATCTATTCAATATGCAAAATTCTAATGGCATATTTCATTTAGGAGCATTTCCAGAAAGTGGGAAATTTTAAATAGTTTTGAGGCCTGTTTGGTTGGCCAGAAAAGAAAATTTCCCTTGAAAAGGAAAATTTCAAATCACATATACTTACCCTAACAACCTTAATTTTTCTCATCATTACTAATCTTTCCTATCAAAAGTCTATCTATTTTTTCTTGATTCACTTTGTTTCCTTCCATTTCTTCTCATTTCCATCTAAACAAATAAGACCTGATGGGAAACTTTCTCTCATTTTTTCTACTATTGAATCAGAGGAAATATGAAAGAGGAAAAACTAAGGTGAGAAAATTCATTTTCCTTGATGTGATATTTCGAAAATAAAGCACAAGTAACCAAATCTTTGGAGATTGGACAAAGAAAAAGCAAAAAGAGACATTTTTCTTTCTTTCTTTTTTTTTTAAAAAAAAAAAAACTTTAGAAAGCAAGCATGCAATATGCATTCGTCTTGACCAATACTGAGCTTTCCACTACTAATGTTGCATTTACACATGCTACTCATTTTCTGTCATGCTGCATCAATAGCCCTCAACCCAATCATACCCAATCAGTTAGTTGCACACCTAAAGGATAAGGAGTGGCTCCTCAATAAAAGAGTTGAAGAAAGATGGAACACAAACCCAAGCACGATTTAAGGAGCTGGGCAATTTAAATACAACAGAAAACACAGATAAGAAAAATGCAATCATAAGAAATGCTCGTAATATTTTTTTCATAAATCCATAATAGCATACTTTGATTAGTCAAAAGCAACTTAAATCCCATGTTTTGGTCTGCAAAGCGCATCAACCTCCAGTTAAAAATAATCAAGAGGCTTCCTTTACCCTGGAAATGAAGATATGGTTTATAGTTAAAGATTAATAACCAAAAAAAGTAATAAAAACACAACTAAATAACTTCTATGTTGGAAACTTGAGTTGATCAAAGATATGTAATTCGTCATGACAAAGATTACTAGATGCCAGTGTGCAAAGAGTGGTTCATAATGACAAAGGTGATATACTATATGCCAATGGAGGAAGTGGAAGTCTTTAGCTCTTTGGAAGGCTCTACAGGTTAGAATCACTTTGATCATTTAAGGAATCTTAAAACAGTTGTCATGTAGACTTCTTCTGCGACCCCGAGGCCATCAAAAATGTTGTTGGGAACATCTATGATAAGGACACTAAATGGTACAACTTAGTTTTTAGTTTTTAGATTATTCATAGAAATGCAAAAGAAACCTATCCCCGAATTTTCAGAATCCTTCCAAAGCAAAAAAAAAACACCATTAATGTATCAAATGCAGTTTGACTGAACCAAGCATGTAATCTAGAAGATACTTTTCTAATGGTTTTATCAGGCACTGAACCATAAACAAAAACATTACGTTTGAAATCAGCAACTCATTGAGTTCTATCTCTTTTAATGTCCAACAAAAAAATAATTACTCTAGTTACTAAGGATTATCAAATATTTCTATGGGTTCGTAAAATATTAGTAAACAAGTAACAACAGAAATTCAATGTGTAAAATTCATGAGATTGCAAGAGAGATTTGCACATTAAAAAGAAAAAAGAAAAAATAATGGCAAGTTCCTCTATTTCAACCCATAGTTTTCAATTGCATATGACACCAAAAGACTTGTTGCAACAAATACCTTACCACATCCTCACATAAACATCAAACTAACAAATTGTGCAAATTCAATATCATTTTTAAGAGACTGAGAATGTGAATATTAGCTAGCTTTCTCAACTAAAGATTGAGGAATATCCTACAATTCATTCTTATATTGAACATATCCTTGGGTACACACCTTATTAAGCTCAAGAAGCCTGGCACCATCCTGTTCATGCGCTTCCATGACCTTTGCATTGCAAGCAAGGGAAGCCATCTTCTTCTCAAACTCTGTCCTTGGCTCAAATTCAGAAGCAATTGCTCCCACTGTTGAGTACCTCAAGTCTATGCTCTCACCAAAATAAACAGTGGGTGCCTCCCTATTCCTCTTGACCAGTGGCTCCCACTTAGTAATATCTTTACTGGAGTGCTTGTATGCGACCTTCCTTTCCACTTTCTCTCGGTCTGGCTTGGGAAGTGGGGCTGGAACAGACATTGATTTTTTCTCTAGCTGATGCATTCTCTTACGAAGTTTGCTGAAGCCAGGCTTCCCATGCAGAGGGTCCAAGAGATCTTGGATGCTAATACGGACATCGCCATCTTGAGCTTTCCGGGTGAGATTATACTCAGATTCTGGGTAAGCCTCTGACAATACACCCTTCTTCCTTTTCTTACTTTCAAATGCCTCCGGGGCCATTCCAGTGATTCCTTGCAGCATCCTGCTGTGCCTGTCATTGTCATAATCAACCTCATAATCTTCAACTTCTGAATTGTCCTCATCCTTCCCTTCGTCATCATCAGCAACATCATCATCTGATGGCACATCCTCATCCTGCACCAGAGGCGGAGGAACAGTTGAGTAATCCTTTTGTAGTATGTCAGCTAGAGAGAACCAGAATAAACGATAGCCCAGCAGTATACAAACACATATGCAGTGGTCTAAACATCAGTATCACACCATACATCAGTGGTAAAATATTCCTCAATGTTTCTTTGACGGATACATAAAACCCAATATGCAAAGGAAAGATCATTCAATTTTCATTCAAGTGCTGAATCTTCAGCTGCTTACTGCTATATCATCGAACGAATGACGAGCAATTGAAGTTGCCAGTCACAGGAAGTGGACCCGTGTGGCAACTTAACAACTTTTGGTAGACTACACAGTCATCCATCATCATTGGCAACCGTCTCAAGGCAATTAGCGCAAAAATGCGGAAACGCGAAGAAGACCTCTGTAAGACCAGTCAACAAGATTCAATTTCAGATAATCAAAACAGGAAATTGAAAAAGCCTACTACCTCGAATCCTTCAGGGAGCTCGTACTCGAGGGTATCTACGGGATCGAAGCGCCGGTTCTTCTTCAACTCCTCCTGCGGAACAGGCTCATCGTACTCGTACAAATCATTCGCTCCTTCCTCTCTAGGAACGTCGTCGTTGAGCTTAGGGTTTACGAGGCCGAGCTCTTTCCGGAGTGAGGGAGGCAGGAGAGGGCCCTTCTGCGTCCTTCTTCTGCCACGATCGCCCTTGCTCTTCGTCATCGTCTTCTTCTTAGAAACGAAGGCTGAGGATTTGGAAGAAGCTTGCTGCTTTCTCTTCTTCGAGTGGCCGTCTTTGAGCTTGCTTTTCGTCTTCTCTTCCGCCATTTTTCTCCGGAGAGGGAGCCTTCCTGGGTTTCTGCGGCGGAGCAAGGGCGGCAAAAGCTACAAGCAGAGCCAAGGGTTTGATAGCTCGTTGCAACTTGGGCGGGTAGCGAATGACAACATCGAAGCAGGCCCACAAAATTCTGGAGGCCCAAACCATACTGCCTGTGGATGTGTTTGTTACAATTTGTATTTAGCTAATCAACAGTTATTGATTCATTCCTAAATTAATTTTCTTTCTTAAAAAGATTAATATTCTAAAAAATCAATTTTAAATATTTAATATTTTAAAGTATAAATTCTTATTTTTATTTAATTTATCAACTATTATTGAATTATTACTAAATTAATTTTATGATGGATATAATTGAGGATATTATTTGGAAAACTAATATTATAATAGGAATGCTTTGAAATATTTAATATTTTAAAATATTTTTCATTTGAGCATTTCTCAAGTTGCATGAGGTGGCAGTAGTAAGACTTTACAACAGCCCGTTAGTAAAAATCAAATCTAGAACTTTTTGACGGCGTCATCAGAGAACGTGATACCAAAATACAAATCTCTAATATATTGGGCCCAGTCCAAATTAGGCCGGTCCGCCAAGAAAGCCCAAACGGTTCTACGGAATGGGAGAAAGTTCGACTTACGTTAGGACGCCCTTAAACCTGTCAGGTGGGTAGGAACCCACAAACAACACCAATGATGGGCCCACTATTGGGCTTGCAGACCATACTAAAAGCACAAAGATCTAAACTACTTAGAATGTAGGTGTTTTAATTCTTCATATTACAGAAATGTCAAATCCTTTAAATGTTTATCATTTTTATGTGATATTTTAAAAATTTTCAATTAAAATTGTGCAGGTTAGCATTAAATTATTTATGTTCAATTAAGTATTTATGTTAAAATGTCAATAAAAGTCTCTCAAAAGCATCATAGTGGATGATTCAACTAGCGCAATATGAATCTGTGTGCATGTCGCTTCAGGTTCAACCTTGACTTAACGAACGTTTCCAAAACCACTGCGCTAACATATGAATCATTTTAGGGGATGTTTTAGAGATTTTTACTTTTTCAGAAGTAGTAACTTTGCTTTGCCAAGCATACCTTCTTTTGGAAAATGTTATAGGCCGGATCACATCATGCACAGCACTAGAAAATCTTTCTTGTCATATGAAAGTGATAAATTTTATTCTAAAAGTAATGACTTTCAATATAAAAAAAAAACCAATTGAATGCCAATATTAGTATTATTTTAATGAATATGAAACTAAAAGAATTTCACATGGAAAAGAAAATAATAACTAAAACTACAGAAATAATAATAATAAATTATGAGTAATCACTAGAAAATTAGATATAAGTGATAATTGAAAAGAAGGTATATAATATTTATTTACCTTGGACAGTAATTACTGTGCAATGTAAAAAAGTACTTAAGATGCGGAAGAGAATGTATAAGACAATACAATGACCATGCCGGTGTTGGTCCGAGAACCGCCAAAACTTCCGGGGTGTATGGTAACATTGAAATTCAAATGGTGTGGACAAAACAAATGATTGTGCAATTGCAGAAATAAGATATAATGGAAACAGACAAGGACAAAACAATAAAGACATAAGGATTGTAGTGATTCGTGTCCCCTTGGCACGTACTCCACTCTCCAAGTTTTACTCAACCTTAGGTTCTACTATACCTTATGGAACCACACTAGGTTTTCTAAGCTAACCAAAAATTTTACATTGGTTTTAGAAGCTCACCGAAAACTCACATTATTGGTTTTCCTTACACTCATCAATAACTCATATAATGATGGTTTTCCACTGAGCTCATCACCAACTCGTATACACTAATTTCTATAGCTAATTTTGTAAATTATCAAAATGAAATCCTTAGGATAAATAGTTGGTTGCTCCCACTCTACAAACCGGTTGCAAAAGGCATTATATTTGTGAACATTTAGAAGGGGGAAGTGTCGCATGTTGTTACGTAAGTGAAATTGCACGCATGCTTGCATGTCACTTTCATGAGAGTGCACCAATGCAATTGCATGTTACAATACCGACGTGAAATTGCACGCATACTTGCATGTTACCTTTATAAAATTGCACGCGTGCAATTGCATGCGACATATTATTACAATGCTTTGACAAGACCAAAAGAAGAACACAGAGGAAATTTGAAGAAGAATTTGTCTTGTTAGTTGTTACAATTGCCGACCTGAAATTGCACGCTGGCTTCTTCAACGCATGACAAACACTCGTGGCACGGGAAGCACGTGCACGGTGGCTGATCGTAGTGGCAAAGCGCCATTGCAATCCAGCTTTGGGCCCAAGGATTACGCTGGACATCGAAGCTTCGGGGCAAAAGCTGCACGTCGACATGTGCTGATGTGCACGTAAGCCAAATCCAAGAATCGCCATCACGCTTAGATCAGACTACAGGCTGGCGCATGATTTTAAGGCAAGCAAAAAACTCCAACATATGATCTTGAATTTCATTAAATTTTTTGTATCATTGTATTTTCTATGATTTGAATTATAATGGACGGTCACGATTGTAGGAATGACTTCTTAATTTAGGAGAAACAGAGGATAGATTTACATGTTTAGGTGCAGCCATATGTATCATGTGAGTCACTTGCGAAACGAAACCAACCGAGCCGTTCATCGGAATCTGGACGGTGCCAGCCCTTCTCCCAAGACCGGATGCGGTGAACTCCGATTCACGTGAATTGACTGGACTACGTGTCAGAATCCTGTTCGTTAAAAAGATTGAGCTAAAATATCTGGTCAATTTATAAAATAATATATACTTAGAAATCCTCCGCTGATAAAAACGACATCTGTTGCCTAATGAGTACGCCTCGATTCTCGAAATTGCTGACCGTTGGATGTTTGTGCACCTGCAAAATTCCACAACGATTTGAAATTGATTTTTTTTTCTGATTATGTCTGAAAATATCTAGCATAAATCCGACATCTGGTTCAAATCGCTGACACGTGTGACTGGGGATCTCTCTGTGGACGTGTTTCTGCGCGGCCGTGTACCGAGTCAAGGCTCCAGTAAATAATGTCAGACTCGAAGAAACCGCACCGCGTTGATGATTATAGCACATCGACACGTGGACGGTGACATGTCATTTCGTCGACTCTAATAATTAACGGTGACGATTTCAGTCATTCGCGCCGGACAAACGAGCAGGTCGATATTTTGCGTAGAATGCGGAATTTACTGGACAATTCAGGGAGCCTTTGGAGAATGGGAAAGGGTGTGTGTAATCTATCTCAAAACCTAGACGGTCCAAAATGACCGAGAAGTGGAGATACGTCTCAAAATTTCAGGCACGCATTTGGAAAATTGCAGTAGGATTGAATGTGGAATTGGAAATTTAGATAGGAATAATCAGCTATCTCTAAACGTGACTCCCCACGGTGGGAAGTGGCTATTATTTCTAGTTCCGTTGCAGATATCCCTTTTGTTGTGCGGAACTCACAAGCAACGTGCGCGGGTATGGAAAGGAGAAGCATCACGAGCAAATAAAATACAAGGGCGGTGGGAATGGAAAGGAGGAGCATCACGAGCAAATAAAATACATGGGCGGCAGCCTTTCTTTGCGCCTCACGGCAAATCGCGTCATCGGAAGTGCCGCACCAAGGCCTTAAAGAGGCAAGTATTAGGTGATTGGGTGGTTCATGATGCAAGGGAACACCAAAACCAGTAAAGTCGGCCATTCCAATCGTCATCTCAGCTTAATTTGCCTGGCACCATATTAGCTTTTATCACGCGAGTTAATCAAAAGATAGAGCCTTATTATTTTTTTCATAGTCATTACTAATCATATATTTTGTGTATTTAAGTGCGGTTAACTATATAACTTTTTATTATGATATTCATGTGGAGTCTTGGTTTATGTTGTCAGGGACATGTTTGGATTGAATGTGCTAGAAAAAGTATAGGAAAGGATGGCACCAGTCATTTAAGCTTTTTTAATAAAAAAATATAATGAAATAATTAAATAATACATATAATAATAAAAAATAGCATTATTATACTACTCTAGATGTTGCATCGATCTGAAAATAAGGGTGTATTGCTATGCACGCCCTTCCTATAATTCATTCATCCAAATGGACCTCAAAACCTTCAGAGTTTTGCTATACATTCCCTTCCTGATTGCATCCAAATGGACCTCAAAGCCTTCATGAGTGTGTTTGTAGGAAGGTTGTGTCTAAAAATTGTGTATTAGCCCACTTTTTCTTTTCTTTTCTTTTTTGCCTTTTTCTCTTCCTGTGTGATGTTATACTTCCTGCTAACAAAATTACTTTTGTGCTTATTATCCATATTTCCAACTATTACCTCTTTATTATTTTTAAACAAATATTTTATTAACAAGAGCATGTTTTGAAATAAATATTTTTAATATTATCTGTCAAATAGATCATTTCCAAACACATTATTGAATTCTTTTATGTTATTTTAAACCTAGATTTTTTTTTCTTTTCTTATAGCTTTTTCACTTCATAATTCAAACTATTTTCACTTCATAATTCAAACTATCTTCTATTACATATGATTGAATTGGCTATATTTATTTTTCATCTTCTTATTTTCTTTTCATACTATTAAGTCATTTCCTATTTAACTATTCTAACTTTACTAGAATTTATATGAATATCCTTGTCTCAGCCATAATCATATTATGAATATAATATTTGTTTTTGCGTGTGGGTGTGTTTTCAGCTTGTGACAATTTACCTTCACTTTCTCCCCAAATAAAGCTTTTTCCTACCGCTATCTTATCTTTATTTAAAAACTTTATATATTTTATTTTATTGATATTCATTCCACTAATTTATCTTAACCTCTTCGATTTCTCCCATCATCCTCTTGACTGAACACTTCCTGCCCTTGCATTTATTTTAACTTGAAAAATCAACCTTCTCTAATATAATCTATTTTAACCGCCCAATATTAAATGTTTTTTATTTAGTTTATACTTATTTCAACTTTAAATTAACTTGCACTAATATAAGCCATGTTCTTCACTATGGCTCTCCTTGATGTAAAAGAGATATAAAAGAGGAAAAATATATAAATATATAAATATATAAAAGAAGACACGAAGATGTCGGCATTCAGCAAGAAAAAGAGAAATTTTAGCCATAAATGAATATATTATTTTAAAATAAACAATAAATACAGAAAATTAAATTATTATGATTGGTTAAGGGTTAAACTAAACACACCCACCTGCTAATAGGACGGTGGCAAGGCACGTCGTGCGAGCTGGCTAGTAGCGATCGTCGTTTATAGCTGCAACACTTATCAGGCATGACGAACCTTCCTCGCCAAAACCAAAATGCGGTTTCCCAGCAAAGGCGCCTTGACGAACCTTCCTCGCCAAAACCAAAATGCCGTATCCCAGCAATGCCGCCTTGACGAACCTTCCTCGCCAAAACCAAAATGCGGTATCCCAGCAATGGCGCCTGAGCTTTGTGGACAAGATGCAATGTTCCAAAACAAGCCAACGACGACCCAATAATACCCTCGTGTCGACAATAAAACTACACGAAATTCCCATCTCTGCCTAAAAGTCAGTTACTAGTTACAATAGGCAGCCTCCTATGTATGCTCTTGAGAACAGCACCGAAATTTCGACCTCTAAATTATCAAAACTCCCATCATTAGCATGTGAATTCGATTGGAAACATTGCATCTGGGCATACCATTTTGATGTCTGCATCTTTCATGGGCTGCTAAACTGCTGCCGTGTTGGATGCCACACACATACACAGACCCTGTTGTAAGGGAATCCAAATCCCACCCATAGCCGCTACAATTATTTAGTAGACAGCTCATCTTGACATGCGGCAATCTCACCATAAAATAAGATGGAATGTCGGGGCGAATTTCTACCGAAGCCTAAAATCCACTATAATAAAAAAAAACCATGATATTCATAGCCACCCATCCAACTGGTCCACCACATGGGTGTCAGATTGCACATCTTGGTGGAGTCCAAATCATTTCTAATTCCTGGAATTCTGCTGGCCAGGGGCCGGGACCATTTTTTTTAAATTACAGCCCTTGGAATGTTCCAGGAGACGCAGTTGCCCGCTTCCACACGCATCCGCAACCCCTCACGGTCCTTCCAAAATCAACGCGTGGCATTTGCGTCGCCTCTCACTTCAGATCGGCGGCGAGTCATCGCAGCCCGGGCGTACATTGAGCAACTGCAACAGGGTAGACAAAAACACCAGCAATCGTCCACATGCTAAATCCATGACGTCCGGCTTCTCAATAACATCGTTCGATTTCTATTTTAATTATTCCCTAAAATATAAGGAAATTTATAAATTAATAACTTCTTCGTACAACATAAAAATCTCACCGTGGCTCCGTCTCCGGATTTTCCTCCCGCACGTTGTGGAACGAACCCACGTGCGGTTGCAAACCGCAATGTGATTGCGAATTTCTACGGAGTCGCATCCGGCGCCATGCTCGGTCGCATCGCACACGTGTCGCCCGTTGCTGGACTTTTTCTCTCCAGGCGGCCGCTTTGACGCGTTCCCCGCTCGAGATCGCTGGCTTCTCAATCAAACCCTAGCGCTATATAAAGAGGAATGGCCTCTTCTTTTACCTCCCACAAAACACCACCCTCGGCGAGGAGAGCGAGCTAGCGGAAGATTGCGCTGATTGCTGCGAAGGGCATTTTTTTCCGTAGAAAAATAACAAGGAAATAGCTCTCTGCAGCATCAGCGTCTCAATCAATCTCTCTCTTAATCCGATCCAATGGCTCGCTCTCTCTTGAACGCTAACCTCCTCTCTGCAGTCGCCGATGGCGTCTCCCTCGCTATCACGAGGTACGATTCGGATTGCGTCGCTGCCTTTCGATGCCTTTTTGCTTTGTGCTTTCTGCATCCAAGGGTTCAGATCGTCTCTCGCGCCAATGATTGGGATCCCGATTCCTCCTGGCATGCGCTGGCTGTGTTTCCCGCTTGCTCTGCTTTTTAAGGGATTTTGTGGCCGTTGAGATGATCCGAACCGTGAAATTGTTTTCAGATGTAATCAAAACCGTTGGATCTGCTTCTTACCCGTTTGTTTGAATGTTGTTAACAGGCGATGCTATTCGACGACATCCCAAGGCCTGGTTTCTAGCTTGGGAAGAGGGGGAAGAAGCGGGGTGGTGAAGACAGGGGAAGAGAAAGTGAAGATGCAGATGAAAGATGCCAGCGCGGAGACGTCGTGGGTGCCGGACCCGGTGACGGGCTTCTACCGCCCGGCCAACCAGGCGGTGGAAATCGATCCCGCCGAATTGCGGCAGATGTTGCTGAACCACAAGCACTAGGCTACCAACAGCACACGACCTGCAGACGCCAGTGGAATCACGCATTCCATGATGGATTGCATTATTGACGTAGCTTTCTTCACTCACTAAATCAGATTGGTTTTATATAATAGGCTTACGAATGTAATGAAAAGTGGTGTTTGATATTATCATCGCTCCGCTTCCCCATCTTTTCTAATAACAGCTACAATTTAGAGCATTTTTATTTTGGTGGTTTTCATTTTTATTTTCTCAATATACCTCTGTGTGATGCATTTCAATCGTGAACAGGTATAAAATTGTCTCTAAGAAATACTATAAAATTATTATCTAGACCCAAGGAATGTCTCAGCAGCCATGGAAGTTTCATTAGATTCTTTGAATAATTACCAGTCAAATAATTTTAATAAGACCTTTACCAGCGAATGATGTCAATTTTGTGGATTTGTGAACCGCGTTACTATTTAATTGAGACTATGTTTAGGTCCCCAATTAAGTAAATTATTTTAAGTTTAATTAGAAAATACTCCCTTGGTTTTTTTT
>JAYJMB010001964.1:0-15905 GCA_036873735.1 Pouteria campechiana
ACACAATTGCATAAGAACAACAAATATCTAAGTATAAAAACGTATCTTATGAGTGAATGAAATCCACTCATCACTTTCTTGTTGTGTGCTTGTGTGTTTCCACTGCACTTGCACAATCTTGTCTATTTTTCCATACCTTTAGGATTCTAAATTTGACATACAACCTACTTATCATAAGGAGGGTCAAGGGACCATTAATTAGTATCAAAGCAGGGCACTAATATTGGGATTCACATTTTTATATCTACCTTAGTGTGATTTCGTATGATAAACAATTCTGGTGGAATCAAAGAGGGTTAATCAACCATCAGACCTCCATATTTTGATGGAGAGCTTATAGCTATTGGAAAATGAAGATGAAGAATTTTATGATTGCCTATAGTTATAAGTTATGAAAAATTGTAGAAGAAGGAATGATGATTTCCACATCAGAGTAGATTAAATAGACTAACCAGGATATTAGAATAGTTTAGTTGAATGCTAAAGCTAAGAATGCTCTATATTGTGCTCTCTCTCTCTCTCTCTCTTTGAATTTGAGAAGATATCCTCATGTAAAACTGCAAATGAAATCTGGAACCATTTGCAAGCAGTTTACGAGGGAACAAGCTAAGTTAAAGAAGCTAGAATTAGTTTGTTTGTTCAAGAATATGAAGCATTCTGCATGGTTAGGGATGAGTCTATATCTGATATGTTTTCTAGATTTATAAGATTCACTAATATCCTAAAAATTTTAGGCCATAAGATTTTTTATTTACAGTAAGTTAAAAAGATTTTAAGGTCTCTCCCATCGAATTGAATGCCAAAAATTATAGCAATTGAAGAGGCCAAAGATTTGAACAAGCCTTCAGTTATAGAACTCATGAGATCTTTGATGACCCATGAAGTATGGAAGAATGAGAAAGAAGAAAAGAAGATGAAGATAGTGTATGATAATGAAAGTGCAGATTCTTCATGTAGTGAGGGAAAGGATGATGATGTAGAATTTGTAAAAACTCTCTTAAAGAATATTAGGAATCTTTTGAAGAAGAAGAAAAAGAAGAAGATTGCTAATCCAGCAAAACAATGTACACATGAAGAAGATGAGGAAATAAATGTTAATGAAAATGTAGAAGAAGAAGTTCATTTATGTGTAATTTATAAACTCTTAAATAGCTTAATTTTGATGATGAATATTCTTAACCAACCATGTTTTGATGATGAACAAAGACATGAGTGAAACGCTAAGGTATTAATAATTCATTTTCAAGTATTTTATAGAAATATTTTTTCCAAAATAATCTTGAGAATAAACTTCATGATGCTTAAAGGAAGAAACCAAGCAAATGCTCAAGAAAACTAAGCATATAAGTTATAGATATGCTTAAAAGAAGAAAACAAAAAATTAAGAGTTATTAATGAAACTTCGGAGTCAACTTCAGAGTTGCTCAATTACTTCAAAGACAAAAGGATAACCCTTCAGAGCTAATGAAGCATTTTGGAGACAGAGGGAAATTCCTTTGGAGTCACGAAGTAACAAGCTTCGGAATCAACAAAATGTCTCAGAGCCAAGATAAGTTTTTTCGGAGCCACTAGAGTACTTTGGAGATAGAGGAGAATAACCTTCGACTGATTGAATTGCTTTAGAGTTAGTTAAAGTACTTTGGAAGTAATGAGCTAATGACCTTTGGAGTCAATAAAGCCTCTCTTGAAATAAATATGTGATAACTTCAGAGTCAGCAACATTGCTTCAGAGTCAAGATAAGGTGCTTCAGAGATAACGTCAAAAGCGTTTGGAGTTAACAGGAGTTAACAATATATTCTTCAGTAAATTAACTCCTCGGAGTCAGAAGACAAGTACTTTAGAGCCAAGTAAAGCATCTTGAAGATAGAAAAATATTTTGGAGTTTGGATTTAATTTCTTTGGAGTCACAGATTTAATACTTCAGAGACAAACTAAAACTTTGGAGTTAGCCATTATCACATCCGATGCTAGTTGCTTCTGTTGTGTTGCTTCGGAGCCTCCAAAACATATCTTTGGAGCATCCAAAGAGATGACAATGTGTAAAGAGTAAGAAGAAACTACCTACCAATTAAATCTTGGAGGATCTAATGATAATTCATAGACTTCAAAACCTCTATGAAAAGTACAATAGTCATAAATTCAAACATTTCTCTGTATTAAATGTTTCTCACCTACCACAATAGAGAAAGTTAGGGGATTCAAGTTAAAAGAAGTTAAGTAAGAATGAAGAAATCAATGAGATCATTCTGAGAAACAAAAGAAAGCATTTACTAAGTTTTCAAGGCTTTTCTTTCATGATTTCAACTCCACTATAGTTCATTCAAAGAAGCATTCAAAAACATCCATTCAACTACTTTTGGAAATTGAATCTTACTGCTTTATTGTTATATCAATTATGTTTAATGCTTTTGAACTTTGTACAAAATTATCCTGCTAGAGGCATTAATATCTGTACGTATTTGTTTCTACATATTTTTGCAAGTCAAGGACTTACCTTTGTGTAGTGAAAGCAAGTAGGATACTTGCTTGGTATTTGTATAAGTTAGTTGGTGAGCTTGGAAAAAAATAGGTGTATTTGTTTGATTAGGAGGTTATTGATCAAAGAAGGTGTTAGTGGAACCTGAGTTTAGTAGAAAAGGCTAACTCAGAGAAGTGGAGTAGGAACCCAAGTGAATGGCCAAACCACTATAAAAATATCATTCTAAGTGCATTGTGTTATCAGTATTTTCTTTATCCTTGCACTTTAATCATTATCTAGCCAAAATTTTAAAGACTCAATTCACCCCCCTCTTGAGTCACCATCTGAACGAGACTAATAATTGGTATCAGAGCAGCCTTCACCTGTTATACCTTACTATTCTATTTATATAATTTGTGAAGAGATCTCAATGGCCACCTATTTCCACAACACTTCCATTGAAGGTCAATCTAATTCCATCCCTCCACTCTTTGACGGTACAAATTATGGATACTGGAAGATGAGAATGAAAAATTTCTTGATTGCTTCAGATTAGATGGAATAATTGTCCTAAACACTGAAGATAAATACACTACTAAGGACATTTTAGCAGCTGAAAATGATGATAAGGCAAAGAACTGCCTTTACTGCATTTTTATATTCTCTGAGTTTGATAAGATATTCTCTTATGATACAGTAAAGGAAATCTGGGATAAACTAGAGGTTGCACATGAAGGCAAAAGTAAGAGAAACTAAGATAAATTTTCCTGTGCTAGAATATAAAGCCTTCAACATGAAGTAGACAGTTAATTTTAGATATGTTCGAAAGATTTCAAAAGATAACAAATAGGCTAAAAAATCTAGGAGAAAAATATGTAGAGCCCAAAATGGTGAAGAAAATTTTGAGATCTTTGTAAAAATAATGGATGCCCAAAGTGACTGCAATCCAGGAAGTAAGGAATCTGGACACAATGAATCTAGAAGAGTTTTTATAATTCATGAGGTGTTAATGAAGTAGAAAAATACAAAAGAACCAAAGGGCAAGCAAGCAATCGCTCTTAAAGCAGAGTTAAAGAATGACAAATCTCAAACTGATACATCCACAAGTGGAGATGAAGACAAGGAGATGATAATAATTACAAGAAGATTCAAATACATGCTAAAGAAGATAAAGTTTGAAAACAGTTCAAGGAACAATTTTGAAAAAAATGACAAAAAGAAAGAACCACCCGCCTATTATAATTATGGGAAACCTGGACACATGAAGTTTGATTATGCAGAACCAGACAAAAGACAAAATGATTAGCTAAAGAAGAGTTACAACTTATATTTTGGTAGAAAGAACAACAACAACAACAATAACAACAATAACATAGCAAGCAAAAAATTCCAGAGAAAAAGAAAGCTCTAGCAGCATGGGAGATGTTGGAGAATATAATAAATGAAAGCAAGAGTGAAGAACAAGAAGAACATAAAGCTTAAATCATCCAACTCTCTCCAAACAGAAGTATTTAAGAAGAACTTCATACGAGAATCCATTTCGTGGCAATCCATAAAGAGCAGATAATTTCTAATTCTGAAACTCATAGTCATGAAGAAATGCTAGAAGAATTATTTAGATTTCATGATTTTAAAAGAGAAGTACAAAGAACTAAAAAGGAGCTCAAAAGAATTACAAATGAATGCTCCAAAATGAAGGAAAAAAATTCCAAGCTCAAGAGTAATAATAACACTAATAACATATTTGAGCAAGTAGTATCTGAGAATAATGCTCTTAAAAAGACGCTGACTTCTACTCTGTTAAGAATGAAACCAAAGAAAAGAAGTGGACAGTAGCAACACAGAAATTTCAAGCCTAAATAGACCACGATTTGGTTTCCAAAGACAATGGCAAATGTATTAAATGCAACCCAAACTCCTTTAGTTAAAACAATATTGCCAAAGAAACAATGAGTACTAACATTATCTACAACTACCCCCCTTGGGCCCATTCCCAAATGAGTACCAAAAGTTAAGATTTAACTTTATCCATGCAGGTGTGCTTGGGAGCTACAAAGAGCAGCATATGGTATATCGATAGTGGTTGCTCAAGGCACATAACAAGGAATAGGGAGTTATTCAAGGAGCTGAAAATAAAATCTAGTGGAATAGTAATCTTTGATGATAATGGTAAAGGTAGAGTAGTTGGGATCGGTAAAGTCAGTCAACCACTATCTACTACAATTTCAAATGTACTTCTAGTAGAAGAATTGAAATATAATCTTTTTAACTTAAGTCAGTTTTGTGATGAAGGCTACAAAGTTGTGTTTGAATCTCAATTCTATTATGTATTGGATAAGTCTCAATTAGTTATAGTGTATGGTAGAAGACATAAATATATATATATATATATTTAATTGATCTTTCTGATATTCAAGCTAAGTGTCTTGTTGTGAATGACAATAAACCCATGTTGTGGCATAGAAGGCTAGAACATGCTAACAAAAATCTGTTTGAAAGATTATATAATAAAGATCTAGTTGTTGGCTTACCAAAATTCAAATTTGATAATAAGTTGTGTGATGCATGCATGAAAGACAAGTAAGTAAAAGAATCATTTAGTTGGACCAATAAGAACTAGAAGTCTTGGAGGGAAACATTATGTATATGTCATTATGGATGGCTATAGTAGATTTACCTGGGTAATGTTTCTAGCATCCAAAGATAAAGCTTTTCACTTTTTGAAGTATTTACAAAACATGTACAGAATGAACAAAGCCCTCACATTGTTACTATAAGGAGTGATCATGGTGGAGAGTTTGAAAATCATAGAAACAATGGAATTCTTCAAACTTACTCTTCACTAAGAACACCCAACAAAATGGAGTTGTAGAAAGGAAGAACAGATCCTTGCAAGAAATGGCAAGGACAATGTTGAGTGAATAAAGCCTGTCACTGTATTTTTGGGCTGAAGCAATGAACACCGCATGCTATATTATTTATAGAATCTTTACTATATCCATACTCAATAAAACTCCATTTGAATTATACTACGGCAAGAAACCAAATATTTCTTATTTTCATACTTTTAGTTGTAAGTGCTTTATTCTTAATAATGACAAAGAAAACTTTAGAAAATTTGATAGCAGATCGATCAAGGAATATTTCTAGGTTATTCCATTGTTAGGAAGATATTTAGAGTGTACAACCTGAGACTTAAGATTGTAGAGGAATCCATCTATATCAAATTCGATGAACATACTGACTCCATGAAGAGAAATAGTGATTTTGATGTTGAGACAGATAACCTTTCAATAAGTGTGGAGAAACTGAGATAACAAGACAAATAAATAGAAGTTTCACTATTAGAGATAATAATGGATGAAGTTGTACCATCCACAATAGAGGTAAATGAGGAAGGTAACTCATCTCTTCCCAAATATTAGAGGTTTATGCATGTTTATCTCAAAAACCAAATAATTGGTATGTGTTCGATAAAGTTAGAACTAGATCATCCTATTACCAAACATGTGATGATTTTGCTTTCATTTCTCAATTAGAACCAACTTGCATAGACTCAGTATTAGAAGATGAAAACTGAATTTTAACTATGCAAGAAGAATTGGATTAACTTAAAAGAAATAATGTGTGGACTGTTGTACTAAGATCAAACCATCAATATGTTATAGGAACAAAATGGGTCTTCAAGAACAAACTGGATGAATCAGGAATTGTAGTAAGAAATAAGGTAAAATTAGTTGCAAAGAGATTGTCAAGAAGAAGGTATTAACTTTGAAGAATCTTATGCCCGATTGCAAGGATTGAAGCCATTAGAATGCTTCTTGCATTGGCATCATATATAGATTTCAAACTATATCAAATGGATGTAAAGAGTGCATTCTTGAATGGTTTCATTAATGAAGAGGTATATGTGAAACAACCCCCTAGGTTTGAAGATCCTCACTATACAAATCATGTTTTCAAACTCAAGAAAGCCCTCTATAGTTTAAAACAGGCTCCTAGAGCTTGGTATGAGAGGCTAAGATTTCTGATTGAAAAGGTTTTTCAAGGTGTAAGGTGGATACCACTCTCTTCCTTAAGCATGCAAGAAAAATATAGTTCAAATTTATGTTGATGATATAGTGTTTGGTGCAATGAATGAAAACCTTTGCTAAGATTTTTCCAAGATTGTTCAAGGAGAATTAGAAATGAGCTTGATGGGTAAACTCAACTTTTTCTTGGGACTACAAATCAAACAAGAAAAAGAAGAAATTTTTATCCACCAAGTCAAGTATAGAAAAGAACTTCTATAGAAATTCAATATTGAAGATGGTAAAAAATATGGACCACCAATGAGCACTTCAATAAAGATAAATAAAGATGAAAGAGGTAAATCGGTATATAACAAACTCTATAAAAGCATGATAGGATCATTATTATATTTTACTGCAAGTAGACCAGATATAATATTTAGTATCTACTTGTGTACTAGATTTTAGTCAGATCCCAAAGAGTCACACTTAATTGTTGTAAAGAGGATCTTTAGATACCTATTAAACACATCAAGCCTCGGTTTGTAGTATCCAAAAGGTTCTGATTTTAATTTAGTAGAGTACTCAGATGCAGACTTTGCTGGTATAAAGTAGACAAAAAGAGTACCTTAGGATCTTGTCAGTTTCTAGGAAGCATGATCATATCATGGTTTTCTAAGAAACAAATATTCGTTGTATTATCAACTACTGAAACAGAATATGTAGCAGCTAGTAGTTCCTGTGCTCAGATCTTTTGGATAAAACAATAATTAAGTGATTTTGGTCTTGACTTTGTCGATATACCCATAAGATGTGACAACATAAGTGCTATAAGTCTGACTAAGAATCCAATTTTATATTCCAGAATAAAACATATAGAAATTAGGCACCACTTTACCAGAGATCATGTTCAAAATCATAATATTTATTTAGAATTTGTGCCAACTGAAAATCAATTAGCAGACATCTTCACTAAACCTCTTTCGGAAGATAGATTTAGTAAGTTAAGAAAAGAACTAGGTGTTTTAGATCCAAATGATTAACTTGATATTGATAGAACATCTATATGATGAAGCATATGTTCCTTATTGAATATTCCATTGAAAATTGCACAAAAGAACAAATATGAAAAGTAGCATCACTTTTGGAGCCTCCAAAATATCCTTCGGATCCTCCGAAGGTCGATCATGCCTCCGAACAAATTCAACACTCTGTTTTGCAGCCTTTGAAATAAAATTTTGGAGCCCTTGAAGTCCATACTCTTACATGACCATTTTATAGCCTCCGATGGGCTATGCTACTTCGAAGTAAAGCTTCAGAGTCACCAAAATATAACATTAACTAATCTGTTACCTTCAAAGATCACACTTGTTCATTTCAGATCCTTTGAAAATTGAATCCTTAAACATCCTGGAGAAACTGAAACCCTGAAACCTTATTCAACCATTTAAAGACCTCCGAAAAACCTAAAACCCCTCTCATCAAGCATCTAAAGAACTCTCTTTAGAGAAAACCCTTTTCTTCTCACCTAATTCAAATTTTCTAGAATGAACGATCTTTCCATCATCTTCCACCAAATTGTTCTAAACTAGTTAGAAACCCTTTTCATCTCCTAAGCCTAACCCTCTTCTACTATAATGGCGAGAACAAATGGAACCACCAAATTGGTGGACGGAAGAGTATTTGGAACAGAGAGCAACCAAAAGAGTCAAACATTAAACAAACACACTTGAGGTAACATTTCTTAATAGTGAGTCTGACTACTCTAGATACATAGAGAGATATCATGATAGAAAGATTATAAAAGGAAGGGTTTTCAACTTTGATGTTTTTAGAGATAGGGATATGAGACTAGAAGTATGTGATTGGTTTAGATACTAAGGACGGATGAAATATGTAAGCTTCAAAGACCACTTCTATCCAAGACTTATGAGAGTCCTAATCTGTAATCTTAACTTAAGATCAGAAAATTCATGGATAGGAGAAGTGGAAATTGATTTATCCATAGATAACCTGAGAATATGTTTTAATCTTCCTTTGGTAGAAGCTGAGCCAGAGTGGCTTACCAGACAACAACTATTCTCAGATTTGGCAGGAGTAGAAATACATGAGAGAGAATTATCTTCACTCCAGTCATCTGAGCTTAAGTCTTAAATTAGCTTACATGATTGTAATAAATAATGTATATCCAAGAAAAGGAAATATAGGAGATGCATCAGAAAAGGATGGAAGGGGCTCTGAAGAACACAAAAGAAAGTGGATTTGGCCAAAATAATGTCAGATCATATGTATTCAGTTAAGAGCACTTCAAGATTCCCTCTTCCTTATGGAATGACTCTAACAAATCTAGTAAGGAAAGTAGGAGTTAGTCTATCTAAGGGACATAGAGAACCTCCAAGAGACTCAGACACAATTGATGACAAGACTCTGAAGAGAATAGGTTTTAAAAAAACTTCACAAGACTGGATCAATGAAAAACCAAGAAAAACAGATCAATTAAAAGGATCTAGACTAGAATAAGAAGATGAAGTAGAAGAAAGAATAGTAAGAGAAGAAACTTTGGAGCAAGAAACAAGAGAAACCCCCAGAGAAGAAGAAAGAACTGTCATAATAGAGGAGTTAGAAGAAATTTTAAGAAGAGAAAATGAAACAATAGCAGCAATAGCAACCACTCCTTTTTTTCACTCCCATCAGGTCTTCATTACCCCATAAGACCCACTCATCAACCATCTATACCAACTACTTCATCAATCCTCACTCATTAACCCATTCTACAACACCTAGAAAATAGAATAGAGAATATTGAAAACTCTTTGTTTACTCTAGCTTTGCAAATGATCAGAATTGATCAAAGACTCAACTATGCCATGTTATCCATGATCTTAAGAGTTGATAAGATTGATCAAAGACTTGACTCTCTAACATCACTAGCAGAGTCTTTTAGAGGTCAAACTTATCCTCTACATTTACCACCGACAACTCACTTCTCTCCATTCAGAACCAACTCCCTCATCACAGTGGTCTCTTCCCTTACACATTCTCCATAATCATCCCCTGTAATTCCAGAGGTTGCTCAACCTAAGAGTGAACTTGCTAAAATTGCTTCTCCCTTTTCTCCAACATAGCCTCCATCTATTCCTACCACAAAAGTCTTTTTAAATATGCTTGAGGATTACCTTTCCAATCCCTATAGAGTTATTACTAGATATGGAAAGTATCCATCACAATACCAATTCTTGCATTCTACTTTCTTCACCAAGGTCCATATGATGTCTTGGATTGGACTGAAAAGGACCTCTTTCTATCAGGAGAATTCATTCCTGAACAAATTGAAGAAATTCATCCTGAATAAAATACACCTTCAATTCGTCTATAATGGAGAAGAACTCCAATTCCTCCACAAACTCCTCCACAATCTCCTCCAAAACTAGCTTATGATAATCTTGACATTCTTATTTGTATCTCAAATCCAATCAAGATGACATACTCTGAGTTTAGGAGCAGATCAAAAATCAACTTTGAAATTGCTTGGATGATTCTCTCTTAATCATCATTCTATCCCCTCAGGAAATTGCCATTCTCACGACTCATAGATCCTAACATTCTATTTAGGATTTAACTCCTTCCTAATCCTCCATTAACTCCCAAGGATCACAAAATTTACATTCCTGATAAAGAGTCAATTCTTCAAAGATATTTTGAGAAACTTCTTCACTCACTCCCAAAGTCAAGGCAACCTGGAAGTTCATTCCCATCTCCCTCAGGTCCTCATCAACTCATTCATATTACTAAGGAAGAATTCTCATTCTAATTCAATGCCAATCTTCTAGCAATTGCTAATAATCTTCCTTCTCCATATTCTTAGTTCTCTGACACATCTATCCAACATAGAATTAGGATAATAAACCATCCTCCTCACCTAAACCTACTCCACCCCCTTCTACCAAAGCTAAAACAAGAAAACCTTTTGCAATCCCAAAACCAAAACCACAACCCAAATCATCATCTTACACCTTCATCCTGGTTATCTTCTTCTAAACTCAAGAGGAAGCCAAGAATTCTACCTCCAAAGGAACATAAAAAGGCCCCCCTTTCTTGCATCACCATATACCATCAAGAGTACACTGCAAGGATGAATGTCAATATAGAAGCCCTCTTGAAAGGGACTCATGTATCCTTTCCTAAGTTACTAGATCCAACATTTCGAGAATGCAATGATTTTATTTATGTAACTAACCATGGACCCACTGCATATACTCATGAACCCCCATCTGCAATTCTAAAAGATCTATTTTTCATTCCACCTCCTCTACCAAAAAGACCCAAGTCATCTCCTAAACCATCAACCTCTCAACCTAAGCTTGAACCCTTTTCTAAAACCTATAAGAGAAAACCCAAACCATTCCACTAATTCTGCTACCTCTGCACTTCTTTTCTTTCTTTAAAATATATCTGATTTCCATTTATTTGATGTAGGATTTTTTCTCTCTTGTAATCTGTACTTTTTGTGAGGAATTCTGTTTGTACTTGTAATTTTGGTCATGACAGGCTATGTAAATTCCTTTTTGTTTCTTTTCACCTTTTTGATTTTGACAAAAAAGGGGAAAAATGTAGTAATGTATGATATATAATGTATGAAATATAGTGCACCCATTCAGGGGGAGTAACACTAAATTAATAGAATTTTATTAAAACTTCAAACATACATTTAGTTGCTTTAAATTCATTGTCAGATAAGTTTTGAAAGGTGCATCACCTATTGTTTTATCATTATCAAAAAGGGGGAGAGTGTTGAACATACACTCTTAAATAGCTTTATTTTGATTATGAATATTTTTAATTAACCATGTTTTGATGATGAGTAAAGACATGAGTGAAATACTAAGATACTAACAATTCATTCTCAAGTATTTTGCAAAAATATTTTTTCCAAACTAGTCTTGAGAATAAACCTCATGATGCTTAAAGGAAGAAACCAAATAAATGCTCAAGAAAGCTAAGTATATAAATTATAAATATACTTAAAAGAAGAAAATAAAAAATTCTGAGTTATCAAGGAAACTTTGGAGTCAACTTTGGAGTTGCTCAATTACATCTGAGACAAGAGGATAACCATTTGGAGCTAGTGAAGCATTTCAGAGACAGAGGGAAATCCCTTCGATGTCACGAAGTAACAAGCTTTGGAATCAACAAAATGTCTCAGAGCCCAGACAAGCTTTTTCAAAGCCACTAGAGTACCTCGGAGATAGAGAAGAATAACCTTTGACTGATTGAACTGCTTCAGACTTAGTTGAAGTACTTTGGAAGTAATGAGCTAATGACCTTTAGAGTTATTAAAGCCCTTCTTAAATACAAATGTAATAACTTTAGAGTCAGCAACATTGCTTCGAAGTCAAGACAAGGTACTTTGGAGATAACATGGAGAGCTTTCAGAGTTAACAGGATATTTTTCAGTAAATATGACTTTTCCAAGTCAAAAGACAAGTACTTCGGAGCCAAGTAAAGTATCTTGAAGATAGAAAAATATTTTGGAGTTCTGAGTTAATTCCTTCGAAGTTACAGATTAAATACTTTGGAGACAAACTAGAACTTTAGAGTTAGCTATCATTGCATCTAATGTGAGTCACTTCTGTTGTGCTGCTTTAAAGCCTCCAAACTATATCTTTGGAGCATTCAAAGAGACGATAATGTGTGAAGTGTGCGGTGAAACTACATACCACTTAAATCTTGGAGGATCTAATGATAATTCATAGACTCTGAAAGCTCAATGAAAAGTGCAACGATCATAAATTTGAATATTTCTCTGCATGAAATGTTTCTCACCTACCACAATAGAGAAAGTTAGAGGATTCAATATAAAAGAAGTTAAGTAAGAATGAAGAAATTAATGAGATCATTTTGAGAAACAAAAGAAAGCATTTACTAAGTCTTTAAGGTTATTCTTCCATGATTTCAAATCTACTGCAGTTCATTCAAAGAAGTATTCAAAGCCATCTATTCAACTACTTTTGGAGATTGAATCTTACTACTTTATTGTTATATCAACTATGTTTATTGCTTTTGAACTTCATACAAAATAAGCTTGCTAGAGGCATTAATATTTTTACAAATTTATTTCTGCATATTTTTGCAAGTCAAGGACTCACCTTTGTGTAGTGAAAGTAAGTAGAATACTTGCTTGGTATTTGTATAAGTTAGTTGGCGAGCTTGAAAACCAACAAGTGTATTTGCTTGATCAGGAGGTTACTGATCAAAGAAGGTATTAGTGGAACCTAAGTTTAGTAGAAAAGGCTAACTCAGAGAAGTGGAGTAGGAACCCAAGTGAAGGGCTGAGTCATTATAAAAATATCAATCTATGTGCATTGTGTTATCAGTCTTTTCTTTATCCTTGCACTTTAATCATTATCTGGCCAAAAATTTTAAAGACTCAATTCACCTCCTCTTGAGTCACCATTTGAACGGGACCAATATAATTGCCTTCCAATTGTAGCCCTAATAGGGGAAGAAGCAGTTCCTCAACCATGGTAAATGAAAACATAAATCTATTTGAAGCAGCTAGGTAGGTGAAGGTATTGTATTTCCTATCCTTAATTCTTTGCATTCATGTCATTTCACTTTTGCTTTCATCACTTTATCTCTCATAAGAAAACCATCTTGCATGTAAGTATGCGAGAAGAGATAAACAAATAACTATTTACTGCTTGGACCAAATGAAATTAACCTTAATGTCATTAAAGTCCCAAGGCATAAGTAAAGCCTGTTTAGAAAACTTCATAGTTTAAGGTTGGGAATAGGTATTCTAATCCTAGTCAGACCTTCTATAATCATTATTATGTGTTTATTTACTATTAATAGCTAGATGAACTTTGGTTTGAATATGAAAAATAAAGCTATTAGATTATGTATGATAGGGGGAGCTCGGAAAATGAAGTTTAGAGTCATACATTACAGTAGCTGTAGAAGGAGAACAAGTTTAGTCCCTTACACCAACATTTTATGATAATCCCTGCTCCCCTAAACCTTTTTAATTATGACAAAAAGGGGAAGAACATTGAGACTTGCTGCAATAGAGGAAAAATGATATAAAAAGGGGGAAGAAGAAGAAACTGAACTTATTGAAAATATAGACCAATTTTAGCATTGTAAGCCAAAATGAATCAGACTTTCTTATGCTTTTTGTATCAGTAATAAAGGGGGAGTTCTCATCAATTCATTAGCACTATTTTTATAGTGTAAGTTACCAAGTTTTGTCATCATCAAAAAGGAGTATAATGATGATTAACAAAACTCGTTATTGACTTGATTTAAGCTAATAATAGTGTTGCTAAGATTTCTAATTTCGAAGACGCTTTAGAGTTGAAGGAGGAAGCTTCAGAGTTGAAGAAGGAAGCTTCAGAGGCAAGGAAGGGAGCTTCGAAGGTGACGTTGTTAAGCATTAGAGGGATCAACATTACTTCAGAGGCCATGAAGAGAAGCTTCAGAGGTTAAAAAAGCTTCGGAGGTACAGAAAGAGCCATTGGGCGAAAACAACATTTAAGGGACTTCGGAGTATCCGAAGTGATGACTTTGAATGATCCAGAAATATATGCGTTTGGACATTAGAAGCTTCAGAGGCACAAGTCACTTACTTAGGAGGGATCGAAGCCATACGAGCTCATGACCATGATTAGCCCCCGACCTTTGGAGGCTCCGAAGCAGCATCGTGTGGTTTTTTAACTAGGCATTTTCAATGGTCGAAAAATGTGGAAAGCAATGACTAGTTTGAATCTAGAACTTATAAATAGAAGTTCCAAAGAAGAGAAATAGACTTTTGAGAAGATTAAATATGAATCAAACACAAGAACTCAAAGTCCAAAAAGTGTACTGTCTCCAATAGGCTTCAAAGAACACAAAACTTCAAATTACGTTTTTACACCTCCAAGGAGATTATAAAGTATTATAAGCTTAATGTTTTATCTTTATTATTTGAGCTTAAACTGTATGTACATCTAGGCCTAATTAGAGGTATTTACTTGTATATTTATACCTATAAAGGTTGAGTTGCTAGATAGCTCTTGAGAAACCAAATTGTATGAGTTGTTGGTAAGTCATGAAAACCAACAATTGTAGAGTTTCTAGTAAGATTTTAAAACTAGTATAGAGTTCTTGGTTAGTTTGTAAAACCAAAGAGGTTATGATTTCATGAGTTATAGTGAAACCCAAGGTTGGGAAAACCTTGAAGAGTGGAGTAGGTGCCAAGAGAGGGCCTGAACCATTATAATCCTTGTGTCTTTATTGTTGTGTGCATGTGTGTTTCCACTATACTTGCACAATCTTGTCTATTTTCTCGTATCTTTAGATTTTAGATTTGACATACAACCTGCTTAGCATAAGGAGGATTAGGGAACCAACAATAAGGGGCTTGTTGATTTATATAAGTTTATTGGTAAGTTTAGAAACCAACAAGTGTAAAATTAGTTAGTGAGCTTGTAAAATCAAAAGGTGAGTAGTGGAACCTGAGTGCAGCAAGTGAGGCTAACTTAGAGAGTAAAGTAAGTACTATGTTGGGCTAAACCACTATAAAAATATTATTATCTTATGCTATATAATCTATTTTCATTCTTTCGGCACTTTAATCTTTAACTTGGTTAAAATTTTTAGAGGCTCAATTCACCCCCACTCTTTAGCTACCATTAGAACGGGGCCAACAATCCATTATGATATGATTAATCATTATGATAAGGTTATCTAAGATATATTCCACTTAATTTAAACTACTCTCTCTAAAGCATTATAAATAAAGTAAAACCTTCATGTATTTTGTGTGGGTTTTTCTTAAATTTTCTTCTATTGTCAATCATTGAGAGTTATTTTTGAGAGCATTTTATTGTGGGTATATTGGGTTTCAAGTTTTCTTTCTAAGAGTTCTCAATTGTGGAACCTTATTTTAATAGTAAATTTTCTCCTCCTTTGCCTGTAGTTTTTTCCTTCTTATTGAAGGGTTTTTCCACCTAAGATCTATGTTTCTCATTGTTTAGTGACTTGCTTTATTTCTATTTTTTGCATTACTTTTGTTGCTTTTATAGGTTGATTCATAATACTTTGGAAGCTAGAATGG
The DNA here is from genome assembly GCA_036873735.1 of Pouteria campechiana. Lineage (NCBI taxonomy): Eukaryota > Viridiplantae > Streptophyta > Magnoliopsida > Ericales > Sapotaceae > Pouteria > Pouteria campechiana. The sequence goes on from JAYJMB010001964.1 coordinate 15,567, forward strand.
TAGGTATGGAATAGTAAGAAGAGTGAATTATTAAGCAGTGGGTTGATGGTCTTGTTATGGATGAAGAGTCAGTTGAGTCAAATGCATCGGGTGACTTGGTTGCAAAGATTGCAGAATTAGTAGAATGGATGGATTTCCTTGATATAAAACATGAGGGGTTGTTGGCTAAGCTTGACGGATTGACAAATGAGGCCGTAGTACTCAAGAAAGTTATTCGGGAATCTGATGGTCCTACCAAGGGATGAAAAACTAAGGTACATAACTGTAAGCCCTTGAATTTTGATATAAGACCGTATTAATAATTCAGGTATAGTAATGAGTGAAGTTTGGTAAGTTTAT
>JAYJMB010001965.1:0-15902 GCA_036873735.1 Pouteria campechiana
TATGCAAGGGACCAACAAGTGGTATTAGAGTAGGTTTCACTAATTAAATTTTGATTACTTGTATATTAACTTGTGAAGAGATTCAAATGGCTGGTGTGTTTTACAATGCATCTACTGAGGGACAATCTACTTTCAGACCCCCTTTATTTAATAGAACCAATTATGGGTATTAGAAAATGGGAATGCAAAAATTCTTGACTGTCACAAATTACCAGTTGTGGTTTATAGTGAAAAATGTAAAGAATGTCACTAACACTGAAGACAAATACACTCTAGAAGATATATAAGTAGTAGAACGTGATGCTAAGGCAAAGAACTGCCTCTATTATGCATTAACTTACTCAAAGTTTGAAAAGATTTTACATGTGATTCAGCTAAGGAAATCTAGGATAAACTTAAGGTAGCACATGAAGGTACAAATTAAGTAAAAGAAACTAAAATAAACCTTCTAGTACAAGAATATGAAGCCTTCTCTATGAAGGAATCAGAAAACATTTTTGAAATGTTTGGAAGATTTCAGAAAATCAACAACAACTTAAAGAACTTATGAGAAAAATATGAAGAGACCAAGCTAGTAAAGAAAATCCTAAGATCTCTGCCTAGACACTAGATAGCCAAAGTAATTGCCATACTAGAAGCAAAAGATCTAACAAAGGTGATAATAGAAGAACTTATAGGATCACTCATGACCCATGAGGTCCTAATGAAACAAAAAACTCTGGATGAAGTCAAAGGCAAGAAAATAATAGCTTTACAAGCAAAATCAGAAACTGAAGAATCATTAGAAGAATCCTCAACTAGTGGAGATGGTGAGGATATGGATAACAAGAAGATTCAGAAATATGCTCAAGAAGAAAAGATTTGAAACAATTCTTAGAACTTCAAATGCAAAGATAAGAAAAAGGAAGTTCCAGTCTATTATAATTGTAGCAAGCTTGGGCATATGAAGTTTGACTACCCAAAACCAGATCAAGAAGACAAGAAAAAAAGGTATAACTCTACAAAAAGAATATTTCTAATAGCAGAAAATTTAGAAAGAAAAAGAAAGTTATGGCTGCATCGGAAATGCTTAAAAACATGATGCAAGAAAGCTCAAGTGAAGAAGAAGAAGAAAACGAAGCTCAATTTAGCCAACTCTACTCCAAGGAAAAGGATCAAGAAGAGCATCATATAGGAATAAACTTTATGGCCATCCACAATGATGAGGTAAACTCAAAACCTAAAATCTCTGATATTGAAGAATTATTAAAAGAATTGTATTCAAATTTCAAAAAATTCAAGGCTAAACACAAGGAAATGAAAATAGAACTTAAAAGAACAATTAATGAATGCTCCAAATTAAAGTAAGAAAATACATTGCTGAAAATTGATCAGAATATAAATATAGAACTTGAGCAAATTAAAGCAGAAGATCATGCTCTTAGAAGAACATTGACCACTATATTATTTAAATTTAAAAGAAAGAAAGATATAAGAAACCAAAGAAAGAAAAATTACAAAGGAAAACTAGAACCCAAACAGAATATGATTTGGATTCCTAAAATAGTTGCTAAAGTTATACATGCAACTATATATCCACAAAACAAATTAGTAGCATCTAAAAAATAATGAGTGCTAAAATACTTTGCTACTAACCCACTTGGACCCATTTCTAAATGGGTACCAAAATTTATAGCTTAATTTCATTACCATAGGTGGGATTGAAAGCCACAGAGAATAGCAAGTGGTGCATTAATAGTGGTTGCTCAAGACATATGATAGGAGAAGGGGAGCTGCTCATATAACTTAAACCTAAAAACAGAGGAACAGTTACCTTTGGGGATAATAGAAAAGGTAGAGTGGTTGGAATTGGTTAAATTAGCCAACCTCCCTTTATTACAATTTTAAATATTTTACTAGTAGAAGGATTAAAACATAATCTTTTGAGTGTAAGTCAATTATGTGATAATGGTTACAAAGTTGTGTTTGAATCTCATACTTGTTCAATATTAGATAGTTCAAATTCAGTTGTAGTACTTGGAAACAGACATGGAAATGTATATTTGGTGGATTTATATGATATCCAAGTCAAATGTCTTATTGTAAATGATAATAAACCCATGTTATGGCATGGAAGGCTAGGACATGCGAACAATAATCTGATTGAAGGATTACATAATAAGGATCTAGTTGTTGGCTTACCTAAACTCAAATTTGATAATAAGTTGTGTGATGCTTGCATGAAAGGCAAGCAAGCAAAAGAACCATTCAAATCAAATAAAGAAGTATACACAACTAAACCCCTTCAGTTGCTACATGTGGATTTAGTTGGACCAACAAAAATAAGACACTTTGGAGGGAAACATTACGCATATGTCATTGTAGATGACTTTAATAGATTTACCTAAGTAATGTTTCTAACATCTAAAGATGAAGCATTTTCATTTTTTGAGGTAATTTTCAAACATGTATAGAATGAACAAAGCTCTCATATAGTTGCTATAAGGAGTGATCATGGTAAAGAGTTTGAAAATCATAGATTCACTAATTTCAGTGAAAATAATGGAATTTTTCAAACTTTCTCTGCACCAAGAATACCCCAAAAAATGGAGTAACTGAAAGGAAAAACAGATCTTTGCAAGAAATGGCAAGGACAATGTTGAGTGAATATAGCCACCCATAGTATTTTTGGGCTAAAGTAATGAACATAGCATGTTATATTATTAACAAAATCTTTACTAGATCCATACTCAACAAAACTCCATTTGAATTATACTATGGCAAGAAGTCAAATATTTTATATTGTTATACTTTTGGTTGTAAGTGCTTTATTCTTAACATGGCAAAGAAAACCATGGTAAATTGAAAATAAATCTGATTAAGGCATTTTTCTTAGTTATTCGATTATTAATAAGGCATTTAGAGTCTATAATCTAAAATTAAGACTGTAGAGAAATCTATTCATGTAAAATTTGATGAAAGTACTAATTCCTCTAGGAGGACAAGTGATTTTGATGATGAGACAAGTGAACTAATAACTTCAGTTGAGAAAATGAAAATACAAGACAAAGAAGGAGAATCTTCCCAATTCAAAACATAAATGGATGAAGAAGAAACAGACGATGGATCATCCATCAGTGAGGTAAATAATGAAAGTAACAATATTTTTCCAAAGATTGGAGATTTATGCCTGATCACCCTGAAAATCAGATAATTGGTGATGTATAAAACAAAGTCAGAACTAGATCTTTTTATCACTAAATACATGATAATTTTGCTTTTATTTCTCAATTACAACCAACTTGCATAGAATAAGCCTTAGAAGACAAAAACTAGATCTCAACTATGCAAGAAGAATTAGACCAATTCAAAAGAAATAATGTGTGGACTATTGTTCCAAGACCAAATCATCAATTTGCTATAGGAACTAAATGGTTTTTAGGAATAAATTAGATGAATCTGGAATTGTAGTAAGAAATAGAGCATGATTAATAGCGAAAGGGTACTATAAAGAGGAGGGTATTGATTTCGAAGAATCATATGCTCCTGTTGTAATAATAGAATCCATTAGAATGCTTCTTGCATTTGCATCCTTTATGGGTTTCAAGTTTTATTAGATGTATGTAAAAAGTGCATTCTTAAATGGATTTATGAATGAAGAGGTCTATGTAAAACAACCATCTGGGTTTGAAGATCCTCATAATCCTGATCATGTATTCAAACTTAAGAAAGCCCTCTATGGTTTAAAACAGGCCCCCAGAGCTTGGTATAAAAGGTTAAGTAGATTTCTCATTAAGAAAGGTTTTTCAAGCGACAAAGATGATACTACCCTCTTCATTAAGCTTGTAACAAAAGATATTCTCATAGTTCAAGTATATGTTGATGATATAGTATTTAGTGCAACTAATGAAAATCTTTGCAAAGAATTTTCCAAGACAATGGAGGGAGAATTTGAAATGAGCTTGATCAGTGAAGAAAGAGTACCTTAGGATCTTGCCAATTTCTAGGAAGCATGATTATCTCATGGTTCTCTGAGAAACAAAGTCAATTGCATTATCAACTACTGAGGCTAAATAAGTAGGAGCAGACAGTTGCTATACACAGATCCTATGGATGAAACAATAATTAAAAGATTTTGGCTTTAATTTTGTTAATATACCTATTGGATATGATAATAGTAGTCCTATAAATTTGGCCAAGCATCTAGTGTTACATTCTAGAACTAAGCATATAGAAATCAAAAATCATTTATAGGGGACCATGTTCAAAACCATAACATTTTCTTAGAATTTGTTCCAATAAAAAATTAGTTAGTAAATATTTTTACAAAACCACTAATCTAAGAAAGATTTAACATGATAAGAATAGAACTAGGTATTCTAGATCCTAATGCATAAAATGCTTAATTTATCAAACAAATTAGCCATTTTATGTTCTCATCTGTGTACAACATAAAATGAAATACATTGTAGCCTTTCATTTTTCAAGAAATGTATTAATAAATCATTAATTATCTATCCTTGTAATGATTCCTAAATAAACAAGAAGTAATAATTAATATATAAAACTTAAAATATAAAACTCCAAAAATTCATTTTATAAATTTTATGAGTTAAGTAAATCTTTATACTTCATAGCCTCTGAAGTGCACTTTAGAGCCTCTGAAGGATAAAACAAGTCTCTGAAGCACTCAAAAATATCAGTTCGGAACATCCAGAAATTGGCAAAAGCATCCAAAGTAATGTTTCAGAATATCTGAAACTCCAAATTGAATCATTGCCTCTAAATGATATTTTTCGAAGCATCCAAAATCAAAACACATTAGTGTTTTTGAAAATATTTAAATCAAATAGTCAAATTTGAAAGCACTCAATTCATTCAAGTGCTTGAATCCCTTTTTCAGAGAAGACTCTCCATCTTCCCACTTCTTTTAAAACTCAGTCTCAACTCTCTCCATCTCCCTTCCTGCCTTCTCCGACATCTCTCCCAAAAATCCCATTTTCTTTCCAAAATCTAGAATTCTCTATCGAAATGGCAATAACAAAAGGGGCAAAAAGAAAAAGAAAGGAAAGAGATGATTCTCCACAAAGAAGTGGAACCGAAAAGGCAAGATGAGAGGTTAATACGCTTGACATAATCTTTCTGAATAGTTCATCTGACTACTCCAGATTTGAAGAAAGATATGAGGAAAGGAGAATAATAAAAGGAAAAATATTCAATTATGAAGCCTTCAGTATACAATTAGAAGTATCTGAATGGTTGAAATACTAAGGTTGGAATGCATATGTGAGTTACAGAGACAGTCTATATCCTAGACTTGTAAGAACACTGATTTGCAATCTCAATACTAGGACAAAAAAATTTTAGATAGGAGAAACAGAAATTGAACTATCCACAAAGAGTTTAAGAAATTGTTTCAATCTCTCTAAAGAAGACGAAGAGATTGTGTGACCTTCTAGAGCAATACTATTCTTAGATTTAGTAGAAACTGAGATAGATGAAAAGGAAAATTATTAGCATGCTAGTCATTTGAATGCAAATCTCAAGCTAGCATATCTTATTGTTATGAATAATGTGTATCCTAGAAGAGGAGCTACCGGTGATGTATCTATGAAAGATGCTAGAATTTTATAGGCCTTGTAGAATAAAAGAAAACTTAATCTAGCCAGGTTTATGGTAGATCACATTCACTTGATCAAGAGCACCACAAGGTTTCCCTTACCTTATGGAATGGCTCTGACTAAGCTAATGAGGGAAGCAGGAGTAAATTTCTCAAATGAAAATGAAAAGCTTCCAAGAAACACAAACACATTGGATGAAAAGTCTTCGAAAAGAATGTGCTTTAAGCCAGCTACAAAAGGTTGGATCACTGAAAAACCAAGAAGAGCTACTCAATTAAAAGGATCCAAACTTGAAGAAAGACTAGAAAGAGAAGATGTCATGGAATAGGTTAACGAACCAAGGCAAGAACTCTCCTCTCATGAATAAGAAGAAATAACAGAAAGACAAGAGTCTTGAATCCACAAATAGAAGTAAGAGAAGAATTCTACAACAGAGAAGATGAATCAGAAGCTGAGAGAATAGAAGAAGTTCCAATAGAGAAACAAAGAATTATCATAAAAGAAGTCTTGGAAGAAATTTTGCGAGAAAATGTATCCAAAGAAACAGCAGTAGCAACCATGCCATCATAAACTCTTATAAGATCCCCTTCACCCATTAGACACACTCATACTTATCAACCATCCACCTCATTAATTCCCACTACACAACTTATCTCAAAGAACCTAGAGGATAGAATTATAATGATTGAGCACTACTTGTCCACTCTAGCTATTCAAATGGATAGGATGGATGATAATCTTTCCACTGCCATATCATTTATGATCCTAAGAGCTGATAAGACAGGAATGAGACTTGATTCTTTACAAGCTCTAGCAGAATCATTTAGAGGTCAAGTCAAACCTATCATACTCACTTCTCACCACCTCATCCTCATTTCTCTCCACCTCCAACTCACTTTCCATCACCACCACATCACTTCTCTCCAGTCAGAACAAACTCCCCAATAATAGTGATGTCTTCTCCTTCACACTCACCTCCTCATCCATCATCATCTTTTGTCATTCTAGAGGTTGCTCTACCTATGAGCCAACCTACTGACATCACTTCCTCCACTCCCCCAATATAGTCATCATCATCAGCTCCACCAGATGGAGCCCCATCATTTCCAGAGGATTTTCTTACCAATCCTCATAGAGCTATTGTCAGACATGGGAAGTATCCCATTATAGTGCCTTTACCTAGAGTTTATTTTCTTCCTCTAGGACCATCCATCTTTTTGGACTGGACTTGGATGGGTCTCATTTGATCAAGAGAAGTAATCCCTGAACAGATTGTGGATCTTCCACCAAAATGGAACACACCCTCAATTAGTTCGGAGTGGAGAAGACCTCCCACTCCTCCAAAAACTCCACCACAACGTCCTCCACACTCTCCTCCAACAGTTGTTAATAATCTTGATGTTCTTCTTTGTGTATTCAATCCAATTAAGATGACTTTTTTTGAGTTTAGGAATAAATCTTAAATCAGTTCTAAAGTTGCAAGAATGTTTCTCTCTCAATTTGTCATTCTATCTCCTCAAGAATTTTCATTTTCAGAACTTAAGGATCCTAACAATCTACATAGGATTCAACTTCTCCCAAATCCTCCATTGACTGCTAAGGGCCACAAAATCCAAATTCATGATAGAGAGTAAATTATTCAAAATTACTCTAAGAAACTTCTTCAGATGCTTCCAATGTCAAAACTTCTTAGAAAGGAGTTTCCATCTCTCTCAGGTCCTCATAAATTCTTTATTCTCACTAAGGAAGAATTCATGTTATACAACAATGCCAACCTTGAGGCCACTGCTGACAGTCTCCCTCTCCCATATCTTTAGCTTTCAGATCCTTCTATCTAAGACAGGATAAGGTAGACATGGCCTCAACCATCTTCGTCCAATGAACCTATTCCACCCTCTTCATCCAAAGTCAAAAATCCCAGAAAATCACCTTCTTCCACTACCAATACCCCTCCTATCATAAAACCATCACCTTCTACTCCTTCATCTCAGCCATCCAGTTTCAAACCTAAGAGGAAGCCAAGAATTCCACCTCCCAAAGAACACAAAAAAGCTCCTCTTGAAAGAATAACCATGTACCATTATGAGTGTATAGCTAGGATGAATGCAAACATAGAAAATCTCCTAAAAGGGCTTCTTACACTCTTTCCTAAATTATTGGATCCAAATTTTCAAGAAATAATTGATTTTATCTATTTATCAAGATGTGGAACTACAACTTATACATATGAACCTCCTGTAGCAGTTCCAATGGATCCATTTTTTCATACCATCTCCTCTAATAAAAAGACCTAGAACATCCAAGTCTACTGCTACACTATCATCCTCTCAACCCAAACTACCTCTTCCACCTATCAATGATATCTTTCTCAAGACCTACCAGAGAAAAACCAAACCACTCAAATAATATTGCTGCCTTTTATATTTTTTTCTGATATAACTTTTGATTGAACATTTTTGTAATTTCTTTGTTGTGTATACATTGTATCTAAAAATGTTGGATTAATGATCAGTTCAATATATATGAATTTTTTTCCTTGAATATTACTTATTTCTACCTTTTTTATTATGATAAAAGGAGGAAGAAAATGTGTGTATAAATAAGGAGAAATACAATTATAATAATGTGCATCAATTTGAGGGAGCTACACAAAATTAGTCAATAGAAATTTTATTGAAATATCTGCAAATTAAGTTAATTAAGTTTATTGTTAGAAAAGTTTTGAATATTTATCACTCATTGTTTTGTCATCATCAAAAAGGGGGAGAATGTTGAACATACTATCTAGCTTAATTTTGATGATGAACATTCTTAACCAAGTATGTTTTGTTGATGAGCAAAGACATGAGTGAAACATTGAGTTACTAACAATCTATTCTCAAGTATGTTGTAGAAATATTAACTCATACTCAACTTGAGAATAATCTTCATGATAATAAAAGAAAGAAACAAAGTAAATGCTCTTTAAAAATAAGTATATTAATTTCATATATACTTAAAATAAGAAAATAGAAATTTTAAAGTCTTGAAGACACACTTCAAAGTAAACAGAAACATATTCAGAGTCATCGCAATGCACTTTGGAGTAAATTAGAATAGTTCAAAGTCATCTCAACGTGTTTCGGAGTAAATAAACAGTGCTTAGGAATCGTCACAGCGAACCTCAGAGTAAACAAACAATGCTTCAGAGTCATCATGATATGGTTTAGATATAACCAAAATAAGCGTCAGAGTCTTCACAGCATGCTTTGGTGATAATTGAAAAGCTTCAGAGTTTTTATAGTATGCTTCGGAGCTAATTCAAAAGCTTCAGAGTTTTTATGGTGTGCTTTGGAGTGATCACAAGCAAACTTCGGAGTTAGCAGGAAAGTTTCAAAATCATTATAATACACTTTTGAGTCATCATGAAAGCTTTAGAGTTGTCACAGTAAACTTCAAAATCTATAAAAGATATTTCGAAGTTTATCAAGCAAGTTTTAGAGTTGTGAATATGTACTTCGGAGTTAATTAGTCACATTTCAGAGTAATTCAAAAATGCTTCAAAATTTATCAAACCTGCTTTGGAGTCCTCAAAACCTTGCTTCGAAGTCAGCAAGCAAGCGTTAGAGTCATTGAATAATACTTTGTAATTCACATTTCTTAAGCATTAAAAGTTCAAAAAATCCAAACTCCTCTCTACAAAGGACTATCGTAATTAAAAAAGGCTTACTATCATTTTGGAAAATCTGAAGTAAAGTAATTAGAGCATCAGAAATCATTCAAGACATCATCTGTTCACTCATCTCTTTAGAGTAATTGAAGAAGTAACTTTGGAGCACCCGATAACATTAAGAAAAGTCAGCAACAAAGTTACAAACCGATACCGGATTACTCAGTCAGACACTAAACAGAGTATAAGGTGAAGAAAAATATTTTTGAATGTTTGCAAGTCTGCTAATGACAGCAATAGAAAAATCTCTCTCATCCTATAAAAGAGAAATTTAGATGCAAAAGAAGATATTAGTGATTATATTGAATATATGAAAAAAATAAGAACAAAAAGCTTTTGAGCATTCTCAAAATCTTCCTTCAAAGTTCAACTCCAATGGCTACAACTTTCTCAGAGCTCCCAAAGTCTGAATCACTTCTCAATTAAAGAGTTTGAATTGCTTCTCAATTAAAGAGTTTGAATCTTTTACTCTTATTGCTTATTCATTTACTTAAAGTTCAAAATTTTATGTACCAGTTTGCCTAAGTAAGAGGCATTAATCTGTACACCTTATTTTAAGTATTTGGTAACATAAGAAGAGTGCTTGGTGTTTATGTATTAAAATAAGCAAGCAGGAAACTTTCAAAAAGAGTACAAGTTCTTGGTGAGTTTTGAAAACCAACAAGTTATAAAAGTTTCTAGTTACCTTGGAAAACCAGTAAGTTGGTTGGTGAGCTTGTTAGAAAACCAATGTATATTTGATCAGGTTGATCAAGCTATTAATGGAACCTGAGATTACTAGAGGAGACTGACTCAAAGAAATGAAGTAGGAACCCAGGAAGGGCTCATTATAAAAATCTTATGTTGTATGTCGTGCAGTTTTTTCTATTTATTCATTCAGCACTTGGATCAATTGATTTGACCAAAAGTTTTAAAAACTCAATTCACCCCCCTCATCTTGAGCTACCATTGTGTAAGGGACCAATCGTCAGGATATGCCTAGGTGGCGTGGAGGCTAAGTGGGCCTAAGATGGAGGTGCCTTGATGACATGAGGGTCGGGTAGCCCCATGGTTGGTTCTGCCTAGTTGCCACCAGCGTGTAGGCCAAGGTTTGGCCTGGGGCTTAGCTAGCCCATGTTTCTACCTAAAATGAAGGCGAAGAGGTCAGGATTGGCCTAGGGCTTGGCTGTGTTGCCTGTCTAGCCCATGTTTCTGCCTAGAATGAAGGAGAATAGGCCGGGATTGGCCTGGGGCTTCGCTGTGATGCCTAGATAGTCCTGTAGATTTGACACCCGTGTAGTGTGAGGCTGGGATCGGCTTGATTTGTGGGACAATCTTGATTACTTCATTAGGTGTAGACAAATACCCTATGATCTTTGTGGAGCAAAGAGGGTGGAGTGATCGCTAGGGCGAGTTTGGCCTATTCAAGGTGCGGCTCCTGACATGCTTTGTAGTCGAGGATACAGGGAGGCACCAAAACAAGCCAAAGTTGTAAGAAAACTGGGTCAACATAGTGAGTAGCCTTCTGAGCCTAGACATAAGACAATGATTAATGATTTTGATGAAGTAAGGTACATGATTAGTGACAGTTAGTTGGGTGGTGTTGAGATGATATCACTTGTTATTGCATGTTCGTTATGATGAGAGATACACCTAGTTTAGGGTTTCATAGCATGATTTACATTCATCTATGATATCATTTGGATTGCATATTGATGCTTGATCATAATTATTGATTATGTTTAAATTATTATATAACTGAGATTATTTGGCACTATTAGTTTAATTTCATACCTGCTTGCTGAGTTGCCCAGAATCACCCTATTTTATTTGGTTTTTAGCTGACAGGTTGGACGAGGGTGCCCAACATGGGTTAGGGCTCTAGACTAAGATAGGGCCTGATGCGAGCCATTTGTGAGCTATTTTTTGTACAATTTGGGCCTTGTAAGTATATTTTTGGATATTATGAGATCATGTAAATACTTAAAGTGTAAAAGTGATGTGAATTATAATTTTGTGATTAGTGGTTTGATATTTCATTCACGTGGTATGATTATATGTGTAATTCCTTAATTCGATTACTATGTGACTACAGTGCTAAGCTTGTGCGGTTATATAAGGGCTCCACATGCTAGTGTAATATATTATGAGATGTTTTAATGTATGATTATGATTGTACAGGTATGGAGTTTCTTGTAATTTAGGTAAGATGCTGCCAGATTCTCCTCTTAAGTATGAGATGGTAGTGCCCTGGGTTACAGGGTGTTAAAGAGTGGTATCAGAGCAAAGTTATACCTGATATCTAGATGGTAGTAAGTCTAATGGTAAGTCCTAAAACAATAGTGATATTGAAACATGGAATGAACAAATGAATGACATGTCTAGTATAAATTTGTATGTGAGTCGATGAGTCTTTAGAAACATGGGGGAGCATTAATATACCTAGGTTTTAATTGTTTATGCTTATGTAAGTTTAAAATTCATGAATTGGAATATATAATGTCATCTGTGCAGTGATGGCATAAAGGAGACGAGTTGATAAGGGGAAAGCACTGTTAGTGGAGGAAGAACAACCAAGGAGGCCAACCCCCACCTGCACTCGTGTGATTGGGGTGTGTTGAACATACACTCTTAAATAGATTGATTTTGATGATGAACATTCTTAACCAACCATGTTTCAATGATGAGAAAAGACATGAGTAAAACATTAAGGTACTAACAATTCATTCTCAAGCATTTTGCAAAAATATTTTTCCAAAATTAACTTGAGAATAATCTTAATGATGATCAAAGGAAGAAACTAAGTAAATGCTCAAATAATATAAGTATATAAATTATAGAGATACTTAAATGATAAAAACAAAGTTTTAGAGTTATCAAGGAAGGTTCGGAGTTAACTTTGAGTTTAAAAGTTCAACTTCGAAGTTGCTCAGAGAACTTCAGAGACAAAGGGAAAATTCTTCGGAGTCACAAAGTTGCATGCTTTAGAGTCAACAAAGGCATTTCGGAGCCACTAAAAAACTATGCAGACAAAGGAACAACCTTTTGGGATCACAAAGTCACAAGTGTTAGATTTAGCAAAAACACATCAGAGCCAAGAAAAACGTCTTGGAGCCATTGGAGCACTTCTGAGATAGAGAGATATAACGTATAAGTGATCAGAGTTGCAAGCTCACAAGCTTTGGAGTTAAGTCAATTGCTTTGGAGTCCATAAAGTTACTTCGAAGTTATGAGCTCAAAATCTTTGAAGACAGTTAACACACTTCGGAGTCATGGGCTTATGAGCTTCGAAGTTAAGTTAAGTACTTCAGAGTCAACAAGGCATTTTGGAGACAATTAATGACAACCTTCAAAGTTAACAGAATACTCTTCAGAGAATAACTCATCGAAGTTAGAAGAAAGGTACTTCAGAGATGAGTAAAACACTTTGAAGTTGTGGAGTAATCACTTCAAAGATAAAGAACTCCTTTAGAGTTAGCCTCCACAATCTGAACGCAAGACTCTGCTATCACACCACTTCAGAGCTTTCGAAACACATCTTTGGTGCATCTAAAGAGACGACAACTTATACAAGTTGTGAAAAAAACTTCATATTACTTAGAAGCTCAGAGAATCTGATGTTGGTTCATAGACTCCGAAACCTCGCTGAAGGTACAATGGCTATAAATTCAAACATTCTCAACATTTAATGATTTTCACCTACCATAGTAGAGAAAGTTAAAGGTCTCCATATAAAAGAAGTTAAGTGAGATTGAAGAACATAATAGTTTTAACACTAAAAAATAAGAGAGAGCATTTACTAAGTCTTTACGGCTTTTCTTCCCCGATTTCAACTCTACTACAGTCCATTCAAAGGATCATCAAAGTCATTCATTTAGCCACTTCTAAAGATTGAATCTTATTATTTTATTGCTATATTATTTGTGTTTGGCACTTTCAAACTTCATACAAAATTAGCCTGTTAGAAGCATTAATATTTGCACACATTTATTTTTGCATATCTCTGCAAGTTTGAGAACTTGCCTTTGTGTAATAAAAGCAAGTAGGATACTTGCTTGGTATTTGTATAAGTTAGTTAGTGAGCTTGAAAATCAATAGGTGTATTTGTTTGATTAAGAAGTTGCTGATCAAAAAAGGTGTTAGTGGAACCTGAGTTTGGCAGAAAAGGCTAACTCAGAGAAGTGGAGCAGGAACCCAAGTGAAGGGCCGAACCACTATAAAAATATCAATCCAAGTGCATTATGTTATCAATCTTTCCTTAATCCTTGCACTTTAATCATTATTTGGCCAAAAAATTTTAAAGACTCAATTCACCCCCCCTCCCCCTCTTGAGTCACCATCTAAATGGGACCAATAATTGGTATCAGAGTAGGCTTCACCAGTTATATATTACTATTCAAATCATATAACTTATGAAGGGATCTCTATGGCTAGCTATTTCCATAACACTTTTGCTAAAGGTTAATCTACTTCCAAACCTCCACTATTTGATGATACAAACTATATATACTGGAAGATGAGAATGAAAAATTTCTTGATTGCCTCAGATTATCGGTTATAGAAAACCATCAAAGATGGTTTGATTGTCCTAAATACTGAATTTAAATACACTACTGAGGACATTCTTGCAGCTAAAAAGATGCCAAGGAAAAAAATGGTCTTTATTGCACTCTTACATCTTCTGAATTTGATAAGATATCCTCTTACAATAATGCAAAGGAAATTTAAGATAAACTAGGGGTTGCACATGAAGGTATAAAATAAGGAAGAGAAACTAAGATAAATTTTCTTATGCAGGAATATAAAGCTTTCAATATGAAATAGATAGAGTCAATCTTAAACATGTTTGAAAGGTTTCAAAAGATAACAAATGGGCTAAAAATCTGGGAGAAAAGTATGCAGAGCCTAAAATGGTGAAGAAAATTTTAAGATCTTTGTCAAAGCAATGGATGCCCAAAGTGATAGTAATCCAAGAAGCGAAGAATGAGTCTAAAAGAGCCTATGGGTTCTCTTATGACTCATGAGGTGTTAATGAAGCAAAAAAAATTCAGAAGAACCAAAGGGTAAGAAAGCAATTGCTCTTAAAGCTAAGTCAGAGAATGATAAATCCCAAACTAATGCATCCACAAGTGGAGATGAAGATGAGGAAATGACAATGATTACAAGAAGATTCAAACTATGCTAAAGAAGAAAAAGTTTGGAAACAGTTCAAGAAATAATTTTAGAAGAAATGATAGAACGAAAGAACCACCCACCAATTACAATTGTGGAAAACATACACACATGAAGTTTGATTGTCTAGAGCCAAACAAGAGACAAAATGACCAGCGAAAGAAAAGGTACAACTCATACTTTGACAGAAAGAATAATAGCAACAACAACAATAACAATGACAACAACAATAATAGAACAAGTAGAAAATTCCAAAAGAAAAAGAAATCTTTAGCAAAATGGGAGATGCTAGAAAACATAATAAATGAAAGTGAGAGTGACGAAGAAGAACATGAAGCTCAAATTAGCCAACTCTCTCCAAAAAAAAAAGCATTCAAGATAAACTTCATATGGGAATCAACTTCATGGAAATCCATGAAGAGTAGGTAAATTTTGATTTTGAAACTCCCAATCATAAAGAAATGTAAGAAGAATTATATTTAGCTTTTATAACTTTGAAAGAGTAGTACGAAGAAACTAAAAAGGAGCTCAAAAGAATTACAAATGAATTCTTCAAAATAAAGGAAGAAACTTCCAAGCTCAAGAGTAACAATAACACCAATAGCATACTTGAGCAAGTATTAGCTCAGAACAATGCTATAAAAAAGACATTGACTTCCACCTTGTTAAGAATGAAACCAAAAAAGAGAGGTGGACAACAACAACACAGAAAATTTAAGCCTAAATAGATTATGATTTGGGTTCCAAAGACAATTGCAATTATACTAAATGCAACCCAAATTCCTTTAGTTAAAACAATATTGCCCAACAAATAATGGGTACCAATGTTACCTGCAACTGACCCACCTGGACCCAATCCTGAATGGGTACCAAAATTTAAGACTTAACTTTATACATGTAGGTGTGCTTAGGAGCTATAAAGAGCAGTACGTGGTACATCGATAGTGGTTGCTCAAGGCACATGATGGGGAATAAGGAGTTGTTCATGGAGCAGAAAATGAAAGCTAATGGAACAGTAGCCTTTGGTGATAATGGTAAAGGTAGAGTAGTTAGGATTGGTAAGGTCAACCAACTACTATCTACTACAATTTCAGATATACTTTTAGTACAATGATTGAAATACAATCTTCATAGAGTAAGTCAATTTTGCGACAAAGGATACAAAGTTATGTTTGAATCTCAATTTTGTTTTGTACTAGATAAGTTTCAATCAGTTATAGGATATGGTAGAAGTCATGGAAATATTTGGTTGATCTTTTTTATATTCAAGCTAAGTGTCTTGTTGTGAATGACAATGAACTCATGTTGTGGCATAAAAGGCTAGGACATGACAACCAAAATTTGATTGAAGGATTTTATAACAAAGATCAAGTTGTTGGTCCCCCACACTTAACTTTTGCTCGTCCTTGAGCAAGACTCAAATTCACTCTCCCCCAAATGAT
>JAYJMB010001966.1:0-15899 GCA_036873735.1 Pouteria campechiana
TTTATAGATGAGCGAGGGGTGCAGTCGGGAGTCTTGCGATTTGGTACGCAGGGCGAACTAAGAAGTTTACTTAGAGGGGAGATCTCTGGGATGTGCATCCTGACTTTCGAATATCGCGGGATTTGGGAGAGGTCCCCAGAAAGGATAATATTCTGACGTGGCGAGTTGCCAGCTCGACAGCTGACATGTATTAGAGTTCCCTAACACTTTTGAAAAACTATATGAGCACAGTTGGTCTTCGATCAGAGTAGATAGTATCTGGCCCCAATTCTACACTAGCATTCAGCTGCGATCAGAGCAGATAGTATCTGGCCCCAATTCTACACTAGCATTCAGCCGCTGAATCTTCATGAGATATTCCGATTGCAATTCACTCACTCTCTCCGAAGGCTTTTAGACATCAATCAAAGACCTGACCTCATCTTCAGACTCATCTCCTCTATACCTGACTTCAAGAATCTTCACCGGGACTTCTTACTACGATTTCGACATTGAAAGACAAGGCCCTCACGTGGTACGCTTACATTTCTACCCTTTCTACCACCAAAAGTATGACCTCACCTCTGCCATCTTGAATGTTTCTGCCCTTGGGTTCACTCTACTGAAAAATTTCGGCATCCGGAACAGAACCCATGTCCTAAAAGAGTACATAATCAACATAGACAAGTCAAAACTCCAAAATTCATTCAATCCTTTGGGCCAGCCAGGATTGGCCTTTGCCAACGCCATTGAAGTTTTCTCTGCACCTGATAAACTGTTCAATGGCACTGCTAGTCTTGTGACTTCGACACGAACCCAGCCCTACGGTTTTTCAACCCAACTGTTGGAAACCTTTTATCGGATTAACGTGGGTGGTCCTAAGATCGGTCCACTTGATGACGCTCTGTGGAGAACTTGGGAGCCGGATGACGAGTACCTTTTCCTCAAGGGAGCCGGAGACCCTGTAAATTATACAATCAGCATCGAATTCGCCAGCAACATCGAATTTACGAGAGTTGGCTTGAGCCCTGAAGTCGCTCCTGAAAGAGTCTACAATACCGCCCGCATAACAAGAGATCTCCACATGATTGCTCAAGATTTCAACATTACTTGGAACTTCTTAGTAATGACAGGCTTCCGGCACCTTGTTCGGATGCATTTCTGTGATATTCTTACAGAAAAAACCAGTCGGCCCGACTTCAATATCTATAACCAGGGCTTTCTAGCTACAGAAGATTTTCATCCCTCACCACCTGCGGCCCCTCGCTACCAAGACTTTGTTGCAGCTCCCGACAGCCTTGGCCTCATGCATGTGAGTTTAGGCCCATCAACTACAGACAACGCAATTGCGATGTTAAATGGACTGGAGATTCTGAGGATAAACGATTCAAGTTCAAAAAAAGGCCTAGGATCTCTGTTAGCCTTGGCGTTGGCATTGGTTTGATTGCCTTAGTCATTTTCAACTCAATGGCAATTGTTGTTTGGGCGGTGATTAAACGACTGAAAAGAGAAGAAGCTGGAAGTTCTAAGAAAGATGATTTACTTTTCTCTTTCAAAGAACTCGAACGGGCGACTAACAATTTCGATGAGTGTTCCATTGTTGGTAAAGGTGGATTTGGAAATGTATCCAGAGGGGAACTCAGAGATGGCACCAAAATAGCTGTAAAGCGGTGCTTGTCATCAAGGTCTCAACAAGACAGCCCAGAATTTGAGACGGAGATCTACTTCCTATAAAAAATTCGCCACCAGAATCTCGTTTTTCTGATTGGGCACTGCACAGAACTATCGGAGATGATTTTGATCAAGAGTATATGGAGAATGGGCCACTGAAAAACCATCTATATGGTTCGGACCTGCCCTGGCCCTGCTTGTCATGGATCCAAAGGCTGAAGATCTGCATCGGTGCAGCGAGGGGCCTACACTACCTCCACACCGGCTTTACACGCGGGATAATACATCGAGATTTGAAGTCTGCAAACATAATAAATGAAGATTTCTCTGCCAAGGTTGCTGATTTTGGGTTGTCGAAGCTTGGGCCATCTGCTGATGCTACCCACCTAACCACCAACGTGAAAGGCATGTTCGGATACATTGATACTGAATATTTTCGGAGCGGTCAGCTGACGCTGAAATCTGATGTATATTCATTCGGTGCCGTCCTTCTGGAAGTCCTGTGCGCGCAGCCTGTCATAGATCATTCCCTTCTTTCAAGGGAGACTATGGCTTTAGTGGAATGGGCAATGCATAAGAAAGCGTCTATGTCGCTGGAGGAGATCATCGATTCCAGGATTGCCGGTGAAGTGAGTCAAGATTGTGTAATGATGTATTGAGAGACGGTGGAGAAATGTCTCGATGATTATGGTGCGAAAAGTCCTTCCATATCCATCGTCCTCCACAACTTAGAATGTGTGCTAGAACTTCAACAGGCTGCATCCTCTGTCGTTTCATTACCAACCATTCAACAACAAGCACACTCTAGAGATGAACAAATCGTCGATGATAATGAAACTGGATCAAGCTACAATCCATCAGAAAGGAGTTCAAGCCAGGCCTTCTCACAGTCCACAGTTGACCTGAAGATGGTCATCCATTTGAAGGTTCTGGTAACGAGGAACGCCAACGATGCCACTCTCTGACTCTATTACAGCCACTGGATCAGTGATGATGAGCAATTGGATCAATGCTCTGCAAAGGGAATGGTTAGAGCACTGCGCCACATCACTCAACTCGAGAAAATAAACTGCTTCTGTATGCATTTCACTATTCACTGATGTGTTTGTAGTGTGCCGTTTGCATTGGCATGTGTGGATGAACTTTTCATACTTTTAATTTGATAATATATAAGCTAGCAATATGTGAGCTTTTGTGTGATGGCTTGTATAGGACTCAAATTAATGGTTTGTATAGGCCTTGTTGGGCGGTGCTTTTTCCTCCCATGGGGAGACGGATCCACGTTAAAAGACAAGGGCTTGGAAACCCTTTGCACATTATAAAAATAGAAAGCTTTTAACTCACTGTGTACCGTGGTAGTCCCTTTCACGCACTGTCATTGCGGCAGCCCTCACGTATTCTCTTTGCGTGCGGTTTTGGCTTCCAGCTTTTAGGTTTTCTTCTCCAACAACAATATAGCTATTTGGAGAAAGATTTTGATCTTTGTGGCATCCTTTAAGTCATCAAGTAAGGGATTTAGGAGAGATGTTTTCAACCTCTTCTAAGTCAGTTTCTAGTTCTGTTTGGTGAGATCTATCCTTATTATTTCTTGTTGATTTGTTAAGATTCATCCTTCTGTTGATATTGGAATCCTCTAGTATTTACTAGAGAAGAATATATCTTGTGATCCCATTATTTTATTGTAAAAGTTTTTGATTGGACTAGGTCCCGTGATTTTTCCCTTTATATTGAGAAGTTTTCCATGTAAAATACTTGTGTGTTTGTGGGTTTGATTATTTGGTTGATTTGATTTGTGATTACCTATTTAATTTACACAAAGAGGGATTATATCCCAACAATTGGTATTAGAGACTGGTTTGTTGTTTAGTGATTTCTTGTATTAATTAAATGGAAGAAATTTAATTCTTAATGCTCAAACTCACAGCATCATATTATTCAATATGGATAACAAGGATGGAAGATATTTTATATTGCAAATAGCTTTATCAACTCATTAAATTGAAAGGAGTGAAACCAGTAAATAAAACTGATGACACCTGGGACTTACTAAAAAGAAAAGTTGTTGGGCATATTAAACAATGAGTTGATCAAAGTGTTTTTCATCATATTGTAAAGAAAGTTGATGCATACAAGCTCTAGAACAAATTAGAAGGTCTTTATGACCGTAAGTCTGCATAGAATAAAGCCTTTTTAATTAGAAAACTTTTGGATATGAAATGCAAAGATGAACAAAATGTTGCAGAACATCCTAGTAACTTCCAAGAAGCATTGAATGAGTTATCTAATATGAAAATTACTTTTGATGATAAAGTGTAGACATTATTTTTATTGAGTTCTTTACCAGGCAGTCAGGAAACCTTGGTGGTATCTCTTAGTAATTCAGCTCCTAACGGTGTTATGACTATAAATATGGTAAAAGGCAATATGTTCAATAAAAAAGCACAAAGGAGGGAGCAAGGCACATCCTCCCATTTAGAGGCGCTTATTACAAAAAAGCAGGGTATAAGTCAGAACAAGTATTCTCACTACAATAATAATGAGAGATCAAAGTTAAGAAGTAAAATGACGTGTAGGTGCTTTGGTAAGCTATGACATATGATCAGAGAATGCAAAAAGTTAAAAAGAGATGAAGATGATAAGAAAAAAATTAAAGAAAAGAAAAATAAAAATAAAGAGAAAGCAGCAGCTATCCTTGAACATGATGTGATTATTGCTTGTGATATTAGTTGTTTGGCTAATGATGTGTCTATATGGGTAATTGATATTGTAGTTTCTTCATATGTAACATAATGTAGAGAGTTCTTCTCATCTTATACTAGTGATAATCTTGGCTATGTAAAGATGAAAAATGATGGCAAATGCAAAATTCATGGTATTATTGATGTTAGGCTAAAAACTGATATGGGATGCAAACTACTATTGAAAAATGTCAAGCATGTTCCAGAATTATATTTTAATTTAATTTTGCAAGACAGCTCGACAATGATGTGTATCATCATCACTTTGTGGTGGTAGGTGAAAACTGATGAAAGGATCTCTCATTCTAGATAAAGGAAAGAAGATAGACACACTTTACAGAACTTATGCAAAGTTAGTGAAGGGAGAAGTGAATGCAGTTGAGCATGAATTCTCCTCAGAGCTATGACATAAAAGACTTGGTCACATGAGCGAGAGGGGACTTGATATTCTTGTCAAGAAGCAATTTTTGCCTAGAGGTATGCCATTGAAACCCTGTACTGATTGTTTAGCTAGAAAACAACATAGAGTTTCATTTCATCAATCTCCTTAGCATAGAAGGAATGATATTATTGATTTGGTTCATACTGATGTTTACTCTATGAGTGATAGAACTCTTAATGGTGCAATATATTTTGTTACTTTTATTAATGATCATTCCAGAAAGGTATGGGCTTATGCTTTGAAATCTAAAGATGAAGTATTAGCTAGATTCAAGTAATTTCATGTCAGTGTTGAAAGAGAAACTAGAAGACAGTTGAAATGTGTTCGTGTAGATAACGGTGGTGAGTAGAGAGATCCTTTTGAAAGGTATTGCAGTGAACAAGGTATCAAGCTTGAAAAGATAGTTTCTAAAATACCTCAACAGAATGGGGTAGTAGAGAGACTAAACAGAATAATTTGTGAGAGAATCAGATGTATGCTCTCTCATGCAAAATTGTCAAAGTCCTTTTGGGGTGAGGCAATGAGAACTACGGTAGATTTAATTAACCTTTCTCCTTCAAATCTTTTAAATTATGAGATACTAAAAAAGGTTTTTAGAGGGAAGGATGTTTCTTATGAGCATTTAAGAGTATTTGACTGCAGGGTTTTTGTTCATATTTCTAAAGATGAAAGATCCAAGCTTGATAATAAGACTAAACAATGTATCTTTCTTGGTTATGTACATGATGAATTTAGTTGCAGGTTATCAAATCTAATTAATAATAAATTTATCAAAAGCAAAGATGTAGTATTCTTTGAAGATCAGACTATTCAAGATTTTGAGAAGATAGAGAAGTCGAAGCCTACTACAGAAAGCCCTATTAACATGGACCCAAATCCTCCACCCAGGGTGCATGCTGAAAATGGGGGAGATGAACAGGAAGATCATTATGGTAATGCTATAGTTGATAATATGCTAGATCAACAAGTTAGGCAAGCCTCTTCAGAACCACTAATACAACCTCAATCGAAAAGGTCTATAAGATAACATCATCCTTCTAACAGGTATCCTCCTAATGAATATGTGATACTTATTGATCTCGAGAAAATCCACACTAATGACGATGGATCATATATGATGATAAAGATAGTAACCAACGAGAAACTGATGACATGCAGAGACATAGCAGGTCTCATTGAGCCTTCCACATAATAAAAAGGGGGAGATTTATTGGGCGATGCTTTTTCCTCCCATGTGGAGATAGATCCATGTGGAAAGGCATGTGGGGCCCAACTATTCCATGCGGACAACAAGGGTTTAGAAAGCCTTTGTGCATTATAAAAATAGAAGCTTTTAACACATTAGGTATTGCGGTAGCCCCTTTCACACACGGTCATTGCGGCAGCCCTCATGTATTCTCTTTGTGTGCGATTTTGGCTTCCAGCTTTTAGGTTTTCTTCTCCAAGCAACAACATAGCAGTAATAACCCGTAACAAAAATTAATGCAGATTATCCTTTTTTGCTGATGTGTTAAGAGTTGAATTTTTTACCATTGACATGTTGACTTTAGATTTTGAGATTTAAAAGATTTAATTATTATTTAAATTCAGCAACCTGTGTAGCTCAAATGGTTAGAACCATGGTCAACAGGAGTAGAGGTCGAGGGTTTGAGTTAAGAATTGTGAAATTTGGTTAAATTTAATTTTTTCTTATCACTTTTTGAAACATGGGACCCACAAGAGGATAAGCCTTATCCTTATCTCTTTTATCATATTAGTTGCGAATCCGTTATGTAACCGAAGGAGAGAATCTCAGTTAAGTTATGCGTAAAGGGAGTTTTCCCTTAACAAGCAACTAGGATTTCTAAACCATAGCTAGACCTTTTGCTATGATTAGAAAGAGAAAAAGGAAAGGGAGAGGGGAGAAAGGAGATAGAGTTGTTGTGGGAGATCTTTGATCAAAAAAAGCAAGTTGCAACTTTTATTTGTTTGATCTTTAAATTAGTGAGTAGAAAGATGTTTGCATTAATTAGATTAATAAAATTAATGCAAAGAGGATGAATACACAAACTAGATTTATGGTTCGATGCATTAGATTATGCATGCATTGATTTTATTAATGCATAGAATTATTTGAGAGAGAATATTATTTAATTTTCATTAGTTGATATGCTAGATGTATTGGGATTTGAATGCAGTATTTAGATAAATAAAATGCCTGCATTAGACTAACAAATCTTTGGTTTATAATTGATTAAGATGCCGATGATGGCCTATTTAGATTCCAATGCATATATGCTATTTCGATTAATACGATGCTAGAATAAATTGCATTAGATTTTAAGTAATGCATCATATGAGATTCACTTCTTATTCTTTACTAAACGCATGCATAGATGTTGTACATGTGAGTTGGAATCATCGTTGCAGTAGGATTTTTGGAAAGAATTTTATATTCCTTATAGATTGTGCATTAGTCATTATTAATGGAATGGGACACATGCTGTGTTTGCTTGGGTTTGGAATTCGTTCCATGTTGCTAAGATTGTATGCAAGTACAGAGAAAGAAAAATGAGGTTTTCATGAGATTAAAGAAACATGAAATTCTTGTTATAAGCATGGTTTATGCATAAATCTAATCAGTTAGATTTTCACACTATGCTTGAGATAATCTAGTATAATATTTTTTTAAATACTATCATTAAGAATGATGTAAATTATTCTTGATTATTAGAAATAAAATTCCAAAAGATTTGGAAATTTTGGGATTCAATTTTTTTAATGCAAAAGATTGAACTTCACAGATTTTTCTTGGGTTCCATGAGAGTAGAAATTTCAAAATTTTAATGGAATTAGAATCCCCAAAAAAATAGGATTTTGGATGAAATCTGGATGGCAAAACCAGGTGGGATAACGTCCCCACCATCCCTAGCAAAATCCTCCTCACCCCTACTGTTTTCCCCTTTGTTCAGTGGTTGGCCCTGCTTGCTTAAGTAGCCTAAACTATTCGGCCTGGGAAGCCAAGCCAGATCTAGGCGCAGCCCACAGTGCCAAGCTAGCCAATGCTAGAGCCCAAGCACTAGATAGACGTGGCCCATGGCGCCAGACGTGGCCCATGGCGCCAGACGTGGCCCAATGCCAGAGCCTAGGCCTTCGGCCTAGACATTGCAGCCCAAGTGGGATCGCCGGTGGATGCCCAGACAAGCTAGTGACACCGCTAGAACCAGCCGGCAACTGCCGGATGGATGGTTAGATTTGTTTTCCCTATTTTGAGACCTTCTGATCTTCATTTTGGATGATCAGATAGTCAATTTTAGGATTTTTAGATCTTCTGAACACACCGGATGGGTCTGATTTTTTAAATTATGATAAGATAATAATTTTGATGGAATCATAACCAAGGGTTGAGATTTTAATTTCGTGGATTTGAGGTTGTGGTCCACCAAACTAGTCAGGTGATTATTATAGATATTTGCCCAATAGATGTAGAATAAATTGGGTTAAAAGAATAAAATATTAATAGAAAATTAAGAGAGTTAGTACATTGTGTAGTTTTTTTTAACATATGTACTTAAATTATTTTTTTTCTTACTGAGTTTTCGTACTCACCTATTTTGTTTCCTCTTATAGATGGTCCTTCTCAAGAAAAAGTAAGGGTTTTGATAGAAGATTGCTGGATTTAGAGACTTTCAATTATTTTATTTTAATTAAAATTATTTGAGATGTGTTGAATTAATGTTTTATCATAGACATGTTAGAAATTCCTTTGGTTTGGATGTAATAGACTTATTTGAGAAATTTTATATTATATTCCTTTTTCTTTCCACTATTTTTCTGTTAGCATTTTAACGTGATGCATTTAATCATTTAAGTGTAATAGATCTTGGAAAAACCCGCTATACTGCCAGCATGACATTGTCATCCTGGGACAGGTCATCATAATAGCAATCTGGAGAAAGATTTTGATCATTGTCGCATCCTTTAAACAATCAAACAAGGGATTTAGAAGAGACGTTATCAATCTTTCTGATTTAGTTTTTAATTCTGCTTGGTGAGATCTATCATTATTATTTCTTGTTGATTTGTTGAGATCGATTCTTGTGGTGATGTTGGAATCCTCTAGTATTTACTAGAGAAAAACATATCTTGTAATCTCATTATTTTATAATGAAAGTTTCTGACTGGACTAGGTCCCGTCGTTTTTCTTTTCACATTGAGAGGATTTCCACATAAAAATTATTATGTTTTTGTGGGTTTGATTATTTTGTTGATTGAATTTGTGATTGCCTATTTAATTTACATAGAGGGATTATTTATCCCAACAAGCCTTGATGATCAATTTGAACTTTCCACTTTTAATCCACTTCCTAGAAAAATAAGTTGTTTTCATTTACAATTGCTACTTGTGGAAAGTAATCGTATGGATGCACAAAGAGCATTTATTTTCAAAGCTACCCAGAAGAAGCCGAAGAAGGTGAACTCAAAATTTCAATTATTGTTGAAATTCCAAAATCAGGAACAGTTTTCTAATTATTGAAATGGCCATTGGCCAAGCAATCTGGCCTTCATGTATCTTGCGTTTGAGAGGATGACTAACTAATTTGTAACATTGTTAGCTTTATCTTTGATACCTTCAGTTTATCCCCCTGATAGATCAGTTAATAAGGTGGAAGTATCATACAGAGGAAGTGATATAATTCTGTGATAAATCAAATAAAGAGATAATTTCAATCAATTTATTTGCAATTAAAGGTTTTAAATATCTTTAAAAAAATTTAAATTATTTAATGATAAGAGATTATATCTATTGTTGTGATTTTTAAACTATTTTATTTCGAAAAATGAAAATAATTATAAATTTAATGTAAACCTTTTAAACAACAAACGGAATGAAGATGAAATCAATGAGGCATGAGTTTCATCAGGGAGCTCACGTTGTGAACGCTAATGATGCTGCATTATTATTATGAAGTGTGAAGCATAGCTCGAAAGCAAGCAGCATGTGCTTGACACCGCACACAAGTTTGTAGCCGAAAGTGGGACTCACCAATCACGAGTCAAGATCATTGGTCTGTTTCTTCCACCGTGTGGGGTAGATAAAAAGAATTTCCGGGTTTTAATTTTATGTGGACCATTTCTGTGTTACTTACTATTCAGACCTGTTTGGCCGGGTTGTGTAATTTTAATTGTTAGGAAAAAACATTTAATAAAAGAACTTTGGTGAAAATTAAAAAGTGCTATAAACAAGAAGTTGCTGGTTATTTAGTTTGTTCATCTAATCAAGTGCTTTTAGTATTATTTTTGTAGTTATTTTAAGAGTTTGAGCCTGATAGATGGAGTGAATTTGATTGAAATGAGTTGAACAGAAAAAATTAATCTTAACAACATAGACGATGTGGGCAATAAAATAAATAAGATTAAAAAATGAAAGATAGTAATTAAAAACACAAACAATGATGAAAGTGTAAAATTATTATGAAAAATATATGTCAAATCAATTGCAAGGAAATGAAATTTCCTATAATATTCACAAATCAATTCCAGGGAAACTATTAGGCCCTTTATTTAATTATTTTACTTTATTGCAATAACTTTTTTTTACTATAGAAATTAGTAGTAAATTCCTGCCTCTTTTCCAAGATATAGAAATCTGTTTATATAGCTAAGAAAAATTACTCTTCTTGGCCAAACTAATGTAAATGAGATAAAAGTGCTTGTTTTAAAAAGCACTTTTGAGTACTTTCCAACATTGAGAAGCGCTTGGCTGAGAGCGGGAGATGGACTACTAGTAAATCATAGCTCAATTCAACTATGAAAATGTTTTCACCATGATTTAATTCGTAAAAAAGATTTAAATAAATTCATAAAGGAAGGGATTTATTGCAGTCCAACATTCCTGTTTGCATGCTAACCCGTCGCCCCTTTAGCCCCTGACATTAATCAAAGGTTATTGATAATTTAAAATCATCTTAATCTAGTTAAAAAGCTAAAATATTAAAAAAATTTAATTAATTGACTCTAAACTATATCTTTAAGCATGTTATTAATGACATTAAATCACAATGGTAATTCTTAATTGCCAAGCCTTAAGTAAGCTTAAGAATGGATTCCATTAGTATATTATGCACAGACATAGACAATCAAACACCACAAAGTGGCTGCAGCAAGGAAAATCAAGTTGAAAGTAGGGGTGTACATGGGCTTGAGTTCAAACCGAACCCACCCAAATCAAACCCAAATTTAGCTAGGGTTGGGTTGTGAATTTTTTTGAAAAAATAAAACCCGAGTAGAGCCTGACCCAAACTCGACTAAGTGGTGGGTTTGGGCTGGATTTAGGGTTCGGGTACCCAAACTAAACTTGAAGCTGGTTGCACTTAAAAAATAATAAAATAAAATAAAATACTACCTACCCAAAACCCATTCTTTCCCACTCCTATTTTAGATTTTCTTTCTGCCTAAATCACCTAAGTGGAAAGCATCGAGTGGAGGCATCATTGGTGGATGGCTGACGGGCTGCACCGATGCCTTTCCCCTTTCCCATTCTCTCCCGCTCCCATTTCGGATTTCCCTCTTCCTCTTTCTGCCCTAAATTACTAGAGTGGAAAGCACCGAGTGGAGGCATCATCGTCAGAAGGTTGAGTGCTAACGACGAGATCAAGTAACCCATCTCTCCTCATCCCTCTCTCTCTCTGTCAATTTTGTCTATCATCGATGGACTGCTAAGTTCCAACAGCGAGGAAAGGAAACCCATCTCTCTCTCTCTTTTCATCAATTTTGTTTCCCATCTATCATGCTAGAATGCCCCGCTCCCTACCACACCAGCGCCATGGCGCCAGCCTTTGCTGTCGCCCAAATGCCCTTTATCGTAAAATGGCATTGTGGCATAGCCCGCCTGATTTCTTCTTCATGGAACGTTGCCCTCTCCCTCTTTGAGTCTGTGTTTCTCTCCCCCTTCTCTCTCACACACATGCCCTCTCTATTTTTCTCCCTCTCTCTCTATCTCTATCAACTCTCTCTCCCAGTCCCCATCTCTCAATTCTCTCCCTCTCTGATTCTCTCCCTCTCTCTCTTGCGTGATTCTCTCTCCCCATCTCTCCCTATTTGTTTCTTCTCTCTCTCTCTCTCTCTCGAATCTCTCTCGCCTTCTCCCTATTCTCTGGTCTTGCACTCTAGTGCATCTATTATGGTAGATGGAAGTTGGATTTTGTACCTATATTTGTGGATTTAGTGTTAAAAGTGGGCAATCATAGCCCCATTTATTATTTAATTGATGCTTTAGAATTATGGTGTTTATTGATATGCATTAAAACATTATTGGTTGCATGAACATATTTTAGATGCTTATTAATATATCTTTAACTTATACAGTTTTTTTTAATTAGGAAAATGGAAGAAGATATTGTGGTTTCAAATTCTCCTATCCCAACGAGCAATTTTGAGTGTAAGTCAATGTCTAATTTTGAGTCTAAGCCATCACCTAAATGATTAATGCCACAATTGAAGTTTGGGGTGTGTAAACATATGAAAAAATTATCTAGATTGGTAAGAGAAAAAGATGATTATGCTAGATATAATTTCTCTAAAGTCGAAGTGCAATAGTAAAAGTGGTACTAGCAGCCTTAAAAGGCATTTAAACAATTGTGCTAAAAATAATACTAGAGGAGGAGGGAAGCAATAGTTGTTGAGCTTTTTCATTTTCACAAAAAGCCAAGGCAGTAAATCTAGTGATGGAAAAGAGTTATCCACTTAAAATTTTGATCAACAAAGATCTAGAAAAGATCTTACAAGATATGTCATTATTGATGAGGTGCCTTTTGTGGCAGTAGAAAAAAGAGGGTTTCAAGATTTATTTCATAAATTGTGCCCAATGTTCAAGATAATGTCCAGGACAACGGTGACCAGAGATGTGATAAAAATATATAAAAAAGAAAGAAAGAAGTTAGAATAAGTTTTTGTTGAAAATTTTCAAACTGTTTGCTTGACAATAGATTTATAGACTTCCAACCAGAATATAGGATACATATGTGTGATTGCTCATTTTATTGATCCAGAGTGGAAATACAAAAAAAAATTATTAGTTTTAATAACTTAGAGTCTTCACACACTAGTGAAGTAATTGCACAATCACTTGAAGCATGTTTAGTTCAATGGGGTTTAGAAAAAGCTTATTTGATGTTGATTATTGATAATGCAAGTGCCAATGATGTTGCTGTACTTATTTGAAAACAACGCTTTTGGGTTATTCAGAGTTACTATTGGAAAGAGACTACTTTCATGTGTGATGTGCTGCACATATTCTAAATCTTATTGCGAAAGAAGGATTAGATGAAAATGTTGAATCCATTGACTGTATTCAAAACATTATGAGACATGTTAGGAATTCTCCCTCAAGACAACTACGCTTTGAAAAATGTGCTACTAACCAAATATTAATACAAAAGCTAGCATTATCTTGGATTGCCCTACAAGATGGAATTCTACATATCTCTTGCTAGAAAGGGTGATAAAATTTCAAAAGGGCTTTGTGTGTTTGGATGTAGAGAACAATAGTTTTTGAAAACTAGATCTTCCAACTATTATGAATTGGGAAGTTGCATCACTTTATTATGATTTCTTAAGGAACTTTTATGATGTTATAGTTTATTTGTCTGGATCTTTATATGTAATTGCTAATAATTTTTTTGTGAGCTTTATAAGATTGAGAAATTGTTGTATGAAATATCAAGCGATTCAACTTCACCCCTTTATACTATGTCTGGAAGGATGAAGAGAAAATTTGAGAAATATTGGGGTGGGCTTGAAAAAATTAATTTATTATTAATTTTTGCATATATCCTACATTCACGGTATAAGATGACACATGTTGCATTTTGTTATACAATGCTTTATGAGAATGAAAAGGCAAAGGAACTTATTAAACAAGTTGATAGTGGATTTAGAAAATTATTTTGAATTTATGAGAAAAGATACTTTTTTGTTAATGATGGTCATGAATTAATCAATAAGGTGCAGTAGATGTGTTTGGTTCCAAGGTTAAAGCAAGCAATGATTATTAAGAATTTAAAAAATTACCAAAGTAATGGTTTTGAAAATGAAGGTTGGCTAGTATTTGGAAGATTATTCCCCTAACTTTAATATTTTAAGATGGTGATTTGTAGTGTTTAAGTATCGTATTTTGTTTCAAATGGCACAGGATATATTGGCAATTCCTATTACTACGGTTGCATTAGAATCGGCATTTAGTACTAGAGGGTGAGTTCTTGATGATTATCGAAGTGCATTAACACTTGATGTTGTAGAAAGTTTAATTTGTGCACAAGATTGGTTGCGCTTGGAGGGGGATCAAACAAGAGTGGCGTCTGCAGGTAAATTTTATAGGTGTATTCATTTATCATTTCCAAAACAAGTGATTTATATGTCATCTTATTAGATAATATGTTCTTTACTTTATAAGAGCAAGTTCTAGTATGAAATTTACCATTGCAACTAATACTATCTTAGTTTCTCCATGATGTTATGCTTGAAGTATTAAAATAAATTTCAAGTTTTACCAAGCAGTTAAACATTATAATATAAAAATGCTAAAGATGTTATTTTTTATTTTTTTTTGGGAAAGGAAATTACATTAGAATAGCCCTCTGTTGCCCACCATTTGAATGAAGTAATTTCAAGTTCCATTGATGGTTCATGAATATCCTTTGAATTTAGTTGCATTTAATTAGATTTTGCTATTATGCATAGGTTAGATTGTGTAATGTGCAATTTTAAGTTTATAATCTAAATTTATATTATGTTCTTTACCATAGATAATGTGCAACTGTAAAATTAAACCTTGATTGTATGCATGTGCAGGCATGTTTGTGTGTATTTAAAACCCAAACTCAAATTTAACTCGAAGGGTTAGGGTAAGGGTTGAGCAAAAATTTTAAAAGTAGGGTAGGGGTTAGAATTTGACACATATTTTATACATAGGGTTAGGGTTGGGCAACCTCAAACCCAAACTGAACCTAACCCATGTACATCCATAATTAAAAGGGACATCCGAACTTTATGAGTGAAAAAGCATTGTATAAAAATGTAAGCTACTCTATTGGCCTTTATTGGGTGTTGGGTTGGATAAAATTCATGGCAACAAAATTCAGATCAATAGTTCATATGGCAGGAGATTTTCAAGCAATGTCAAGTGATGTCCGCATAAAAGCTAGATAGGCATTCTCTTATGCACGACTTCTGTCCAAGTGACAGTGAAATCATGATAGGAATGGAAGCCTATGAGCATCTTGGTCGTGGATAGTAGTGGTTTTATTTAGTTTCTAATGGAATTTTTAATTGTTAAAGAACTTTAACACCGAATACCCAGAAATCTAACATCAAATACTCATTATCCAGTTGACATCACAGATGACACCACGTCATATCCCTATTTTTTTGGGATATATTTTCCAACTACAACGCGATCACATAAGACTCCTGAGATGTTCTGTAAAAAAGAATCATGTAAAAGCTAGGGATGTGTATCTTTCTGAAATCCTTCTTTTGACAAGAATTCTTATCCTACCTATATACAAGCTATGTATATATCTCAATCGTGCATATATAATCCTCACTCAAGTATAAAAATATCAGGTATGCACTCTGGAGGATAAGCTTTTGCTATTAGCACCTACTCTTTTAAAGAGTTCGGTTTACTTACTTGAGTATCAGAGCATTTGTATTTATGCATGCCCGGAATACTCCCATGCCCTCTAACGATCTCCCAAATGATGTCAAATGCCCGGCTCTCAACAGCGCAGAAGACTCCATGGAAATCGTGCAGGCAGGAACTACGCAGCTGAAATTGCCGCGCACCTTGTATGCGCATTTGAGAAAAATGGCGGGATAAGCTAACCACGCAACCAGATAATTTTTATCCCGTAGGAAAATCTTCTATCTGCGCTAGTGGATGCTTGACCAGAGAATGTTGTCTTCGCCCGCACAGTTGGAGCGTAGATGGTCTTAGATGGTTGTACTGCGCATACGTGGTTATACAGCGCGACCAAAGAAGAAAATGGCCAGTTCACCTGCATGGTCAGCAGCCTGGGTATGCGTCC
>JAYJMB010001967.1:0-15899 GCA_036873735.1 Pouteria campechiana
TGTTGATTTTCGTTGAATTATTGATTGCCACACAGTCTACTTACAGAGTCTGTTTAGACTCACCCTCGTTTTATTTTCTTAGTTGACAGGTCAAGTCCAGAAGAAGCAAGATTGGTAAGAAACTATAATAGTTGAATCTATATTCTTTTTTGTATGGTAATTAAAAATTTTCCATCTTATGTATATTGAAATTGTAATTAATTTATGTCTCATAATGTATAATTGGAATTTATAGTCATATCAATGTAATATTTTAGTGTGAGGTGTATGGTGTATTTGGAATGAAAATTGTATAGTAGTGTGGTGGATTCATTGTCATCATGATGCAGCCGCGGTCCTGGGGGAGCCTTTGGAGTTATAAGGATGTTGTGTGGATGATTGGAGAAATATTGGAGTATATAATTTTTACTTTTATGATTTATAATAAAAAAATATGTATCATAATAATTTTCGAGGGAGACTCTGTCCAATTTTTTGTAGGAATTAGGTCAACAAAAAAAATATATATCAAAGCAACCCACCCTGTAGGTGGAAAAATCATGGTATGATCATGTGGATTTACGGTGTAAAATGGAGTAATGGCCCTAGGAGGGTGGGTCATTACATGTGGTGAGATTGTCCTTCCTTACAAAGGAGGAGTGAGAGTGTAGCCTATCAAGCACCACCACAGGTTGCACGTGGTGGATTTTAGATGAGGGCAGAGGCCAAGGACCTAATACCACTCTTGGACGCCAGCAAGGGGAGCAGAGGCCTCAAAAAACTATAGTAGTTCATGCTATTAATGCCCAAGGAGCTCAGGCTATGGACCATGTGGTCACAGGTAATTTTTTTCATATGTGATTACATGGCAAATGTGTTATTTGACCTGGGTGCATCTCAATCATTTGTGTCTATTGCATTTGTGGAAAGAGAAGGATTATTTAAATCTTCTATGCATCATGTGATAGAAGTGTCTACTCCATTAAAAGTAGTTAGCACAGCTTCTGAGGCATGTTATGAAATTCCCATAGTAATTGAGAGTAGGTAGTTTTATTTTGATTTAATTGTATTAAACATGGAAGGACTAGATATTATATTGGGTATGTATTGGCTATCCAAGTATAAAGCTAAAATTGATTGTAAAAGTAAACAAGTTATTTTAAAAGCTCCTGATGAAGTAGAAATCATTTTTAGGAGTTTGCCTAAAGGTGAAGTGCCTAAACTGGTATCGACTATGAGAACCCTTAGCATAATGTGAAAGGGGTGTGAAGCCTATTTGGGAAATGCTATTGGTGCTCATTCTAAGCATCGATTGTTAGAAGAGATGCTTGCAATACGAGACTTTTCAAATGTGTTCCCAAGGGAATTATCCAAATTGCCCTCAGAATGGGAAGTGGAGTTTAGTATAATCTCCAATTGGGAGTAGAACCAATATCTAAAGCTTCATATAGAATGACATTGGTGGAGTTAGCAGAATCGAAAGTGTAGTTACAGGAGTTGATGGACAAGGGATTTATCCATCCCAGTGTGTCACTATGGGGTGTGCCAATACTGTTTGTAAAAACGAAAAATGGGATCCTGTGATTGTGCATTGATTATAGAGAATTGAATAAGGTGACTATAAGAACTAAATATTCATTATCCTGTATCGATAATTTATTAGATCACTTACAAGGATTTACAATCCTCTCAAAGATTGACTTGTGGTCAGGATACCATCAGATTGACTTACTCCACTCTCCTAGGATTCCCAAACCTTGGGTTCCACTAAACCATGTGGAATCACACCTCTCGTGGTTTCCTGAGCTTGTTAACATGAATGCATGGTTTCAATAACAAACAAAACTTGATTAAAGATTATGTACTAATGGTTGTTATCAAATTTTTACCATGCAAAAACATGAGCACAGAAAACATATTCCATGACGACAAGGCTTGAGCAAGTAAAGAAACAAAAGACAAAGTATTCCAATAGACAAAAAATGAGTGAAAAGGGCTTGGTTGTTTCCATTCATTTGTCTAAATGGAAAATTATATCTGATGGATGTAAGATAGTATATATAACAGATTTCATCTATCATAAGCAAGCCATAGTAATGCCAATGGCAGTCTAATGAGAATAGACAAAGGTGGAAAAAGTGAAGATCCTTTTATCAGAACAAAAACATTGTTTATCATCAATAGACAAAGTGGAGAAGCAAAAATCGTATGGCAGAGTAGAAAGTTCATCTATCACAAGTGAGCTAATAATCGTCTGTTATCAACAGATAAAGCAGAAGAAGCAAGGAGCATCTGGCATAACAAAGAATTTGCTAGTGATCATATACCACCAACAGACAAAGTGGAAGAAGCAAGAAGTGTCTGGCAGAACAAAGAATTCATCAATGATCATCTGCCATTAATAGACAAAGTGGAGAAATACTCCATCAGACGAAGGCATGAAGAAAACCTATCTGGAATTCAACACTTCTTGTATTACTTACAACAGATAAATTCAACAAATAAAGTGCTGAAGTAATAAGACATCTATGCCTCTATGATGCAACAGACAAGGAAATTGAATGATTGATTCATCTGGCATCAATAGAAAGAATGATTTATCTGTCACTTACGAAAGACAAAGATGAAGGAACTTCATCTTATGGACAGCAGGACAAACACTCTGTGTATCATAAGTAAAAAATGAGCAATGGTCAAAATGAATCATTGGTCTTCGCTCAACATTAATAAGAATCTTTCCATATTAATGAAAGAGGTAGTCATTACAGTAATACCTCGACCGAAGTTTATTGAGAAATTAAAAATCTTCTTCTCCAAGGTCGGTGCTACAGGCATTCCAGCATACGAGGAATAAGCAGAAGTCAAAGAGTTCAAAATATACCAATCAAAATTTTCTTTGTTATTAATGGAGCTCACCCACCACCACCAACTCGAATTCAAGGTAGCTATAAATGAAGCATTGTTTGAGCTGGAAGAACCAAGCCAAGTATTGAGAAAATCATTCAAAAACCTCTTGAGAGCATTTACCAATCTGAGGTAAACCTTCTGCAATCCTTCAAGAGTCAAGAGCTTTGCATTCAAATCTTCCTCAACTTTTCTGTCAATGCTCTCAACTACCTTTGGGAAGATCATTCTAAATTCAACTTTTAGAAACCTTCCCCTGTGCTTACTGAAAAATTCCTATGCTTAAACTTCTGATATTCATTTCTTGTAAAGTTCCTTGAGCTAGTGGTGGAGACTAGACTCCAGAAGAGTTTTGACTATTTGAGTGCAAACAATAGCTAAGTATTCACACCTCTTAGAGCTAGAATCTAGAAGAGTATTAGGGACACTATTGTATTTCTGCCATTGGGAATAGTGGAACCCAAGACACTAAGAGTAAAGTGCTCTTAGAAGAGTGGAGTAGAGTGTTTACTAGAACAACTATAAAAATCATTGTCTTATTTATATTGCACATTTAGTGTTTGAGTAATTGATTACTAGAGGGAAGAGTAATCCTAAAGGGTTTGAGAAATAATTTTTAAGTACCCAATTCACCCCTCCCCTCTTGGGTTTTTACCTAACCTTCAGGACCAATAGACCAAACCAAAAATTCAACATTGACTAGTTTTCCCAAGCTCATCGGTAACTCTTACAATGTTGGTTTTCCTATGAGCTCACCAACAAACTCACACAAACTAGTTTCCAGAGCTTACTAGTAACTCTTTGGGTTTTTAGAGCTAACCAGAAACTGAACACTATAAATATAAGTATACAATAAAATCTTCCCATAGTAGAGGCAAAACCTAAATGGCCTACCAAACAAGAATTATTTTCAAATTTGCCAGGGGCAGAAATAGATGACAAAGAAAACTATCTTCATTCTAGCCACCTAAGTTTAAGTCTCAAGTTAGCCTATATGATTGTTATAAATAATCCGTATTAAAGAAAAGGGGCTACAGGAGATGTGTCAGAGAAGGATGTAAGAATCATGTGGGATTTAAAGAACAAAAAGAAAGTGGATCTGGCAAAACTAATGTCATATCACATTTATTCAGTCAAAAGCACCACAAGATTTTCTCTCGCTTATGGAATGGCTCTAACTTAGCTAATAAGTGAAGTAGGAGTTAATCTATCTAATGAATTTAAAGAGCATCCAAGGGACTCAGACACAATTGATGAAAAGACCCTAAAGTGAATGGGCTTCAAGCAAACTTCACAAGGATTGATCAATGAAAAACCAAGAAAAGCAGCTGAATTGAAAAGATCCAGACCAGAAATAGAAGCAGGAGAAGAAGAAAGAATAGAAAGACAATAGATATTGGAATAGGAAACAAGAGAGACTCCAAAAGAAGTATAAAGATCTGTCTGAATAGAGGAGTTAGAAGGAATTTTAAGAAGAGAAAAGGAAATAGCAGCAACAGTAACAACCACTCCCTCATTTACATTCAACAGATCACCTTCTCCCATAAGACCCACTCATCAACCATCCACACTAACCACTTTATCAATCCCCACTACTCAACCCACTCCACCACATCTAGAAAACAAACTTGTGAATATTGAAAATCTTTTGTCAACTCTAGCTCTTCAAATTAACAAAATTGATAAAAGGCTTCACTACTCCATGTCATCTCTCATCTTAAGATCTGATAAGATTGATCAAAGACTTGACTCTCTAACTTTACTAGGAGAGTCATTTAGAGGTCTAGCTTGTCCTCTACATTCTCCACTTCCAACTTTATTCTATCCATTTATAGCTCATTCAGCCATCATAGTGGTATCATCCCCCACAAAATCTTCACACCCATCACCTACAATTCTAGAAGTTGCTCAACTTGAGAGTGAACCCACTGAAATTGCCTCCACCTCTCCTCCACCATAATCAACTTCTATTTTTCCTAAACCTGCAACCACTAAAAGCTCTCCAAACCTGCCTGAAGATTACCTTTTCAATCCCCATAGAGCTATTATTCAATATGGAAAGTATCCTATTAAAGTACCACTTTTTATCTTTCATTTTCTTCCTAAAAATTTTGACTAGACTTTATAAGATCTCTTTCCATTAGGTGAACTCATTCCTAAATGAATTGAAGAGATACCTTGACAATGGATGGAAATTTTAGAGAGAAAGTAACCTAAACCAGCTCCCCCTCCCTCTCCTCCAAAACCAGTTGATGAGGACTTATTCATATCTCAAATCCAATCAAGATGACATACTCTAAGTTTAGGAGCAAATTATAAATAAACTTTGAAATTGCTTAGATGTTCTTTTCTCAATCTCTCATTTTATCTCCTTACGGATTGCTTTTCTCAGAACTCATAGATCCTAACATTCTATTTAGGATTCAACTCATTCCTAATCCTCCATTGACTCCCAAGCGTCGTAAGATTTAATTTCTTGATAAAGAGTCAATTCTTCAAAGATACTTTGAGAAACATCTTCACTAAGTCCCAAAGTCCACGCAACCCAAAAGTTCATTTCCATCTTCCTTAGGTCCTCATCAAATCATTCTTATAACTGAGGAAGAATTTTTGTTCTACTCCAATACTAATCTCTAAGCCATTGGTGATTATCTTCTCCTTCTATTTCCTTAAATCACTAATTCATCACTGCAACAAAGAATTAGGGTAAACTATTCTCAACCATCCTCTTCACTTGAACCTACTTCACTCTCTTCTACCAAAGCTAAAATCATAAGAAAATTACTTGCTATCCTAAAACCAAAACCACTATCCCAAACATCATCTTATAAACTTTCTTTCATGTCAGCCATTCTTTTCTAAACCCAAAAGAAAGTTAAGAATTCCACCTCCAAAAGAACATGAAAATTCTCCTCTTTCTCGCATTACCATGTACCATCAAGAATACACTACAAGGATGAATGCCAATATAGAAGCCCTCTTAAAAGGCACTCTTATATGCATCCCTAAGTTACTAGATCCAACATTTCGAGAATGTATTGATTTTATCTATGTAACTGACTATGGACCCACAGCCTACACTCATGAACCCCCAATTGCAATTCCAAAACATCCATTTTTCATTCCACCTCCTCCACCAAAAAGAATCAAGAGAGCCACTCCTAAACCATCCAAGTCCTCTCCTACACCATCATCCTCTCAACCCAAGCCTCCTTTTCTCCCTCATAAAGAATTCTTTCCTAAAACCTATAAGAGAAAATCCAAACCATTTAGCTAATTCTGCTGCATTTGCACATCCATTTCTCTCTTTAAATTCTCTAGCTGTCATCTCTCGAATGTATGACATGAGTCAAACATTAAGGTACTAATAATTTATTCTCAAGTATTTGGTAAAAACATTTTTCAAACTAATCTTGAGAATAATCTTCATGATGCCTAAAGGAAGAAACCAAGTAAATGCTCAAGAGAATTAAGTATATAATTCAAAAATATACTTAAAAGAATAAAACAAAGTTTTAGAGTTATTAAGAAAACTTCAGAGTCAACTTCGGATTTAAAATGTTATCCCCTTGGATTTGCTCAAGCATTTTAGAGACAAAAGGTTATTCCTTCAGAGCCAATTAAGTATTTTGGAGAAAGAGGGAAATCTCTTTGGAGTTGCAAAGTCACATGCTTTGGAATCAGTAAAAATGCCTCGGAGCTAAGACAAGCTTCTCAGAGCTAATGGAACACTTCCGAGTCACAAGTTCACAACCTTTGGATTCAGTTAAAGCACTTTGAGTGACAAGCTCACAATCTTCGGAGTTAGCAAATAATCTTCAGAGTTAAGTCAAGCACTTTGGATTAGATAATGTGCTTGGAAGATAATGTCGAGAGTTTTAAGAGTTATAGGACACTCTTTAGTGAATATCTGTGAACTGTGAGAGAAAAATCCTACCAATTAAAGATTGGAGAATCTGATGCTGAATCATAAACTCCAAAACCACAAAGAAGGCTCATCAGTCATAAATTCAAACATTTCTCTGCATTAAATTATTCTCAGCTACCACAACAGAGAAAGTCAGAGGTTTTATATAAAAGAAGTTAAGTGAGAACGAAGTCATTACAGATTACTTAAAAGATAAAAAGAGAGATCTTCGACGAGTTCAACTTCACTATGCCTCACTCTAAGAAGCATTCAAAGTCATTCATTCAACCACTTTTGGAGATTGAATTTTACTATTTTATTATTATATTAACTATGTTTATTTCTTCTGAACTTCGTTCAAAATTAGCAACTAGGATACTTACCTAGAATTTGTAAAAGCTAGTTGGTGAGCTTGGAAACCAACAAGTGTATTTTTTTATTAGAAGGGTATTGATCAAAGAGAGTGTTAGTAGAACTTGAGTTTGGTAGAAAAGGCTAACTCAGAGAAGTGGAGCAGGAACCCAAGTGAAAGGCTGAACCACTATAAAAATACTAGTCTAAGTGGCTTGTGCTATCAGTCTTTTCTTTATCTCTGCACTATAATCATTATCTGGCCAAAAATTTGCAAGACTCAATTCACCCCCCTTCTTGAGTTACCATCTAAATAGGACCAACAGAGCTAGAATCTAAAAGAATGTTGAGTGCAATGACTATATTCCATTATATGTGATTGTGGAACCCAAGACACTAAGAGAAGTGTGTTCTTAGAAGAATGGAGAAAATTGTTTACTCGAACCATTATAAAACTTCTCGTGTCTTGATTATTTATGCATTATCTATTTGAATACCTTGTTTGATAGAGGGACATTAACTCATAAAGGGGTCTCCATAAAAAGTTTTCATTACCAAATTCACCCCTCCCCTCTTAGGTATTTTCCTAACCTTTAGGACCAACAATAATTAGGTGGGTTTCACCTATCTTATGAATTGAGAAGAATTTCATTTGAGACATATATGTGACCTGAATTTGTATACATATTATATGCATAGGATCATCAGAGTATGAATGGAAAGCTAAGTCATGGAACTTGAGAATTTGAGAAGTAGTTCTCCATAAGGTAAGTTGACACTTTTTCTTGTTCATGTGTGAATGTATGATTGATGGGATATTGAGTTACCCATGATTACAGGCACTGTGTTTTCAATGATGTTTATTTTACTGTGTGGATTGTTAGGGATAGCAAGTATCCCATGAGTTTACATTAATTAGCGTTTATTATCTTGTGTGGATATGTGGATTTTGGGATAGAGAGTATTCCATGATCTTATCTAAATAATGTTTATTATGTTATGTGAATGCGTGGATTGATGGGGATAATG
Source organism: Pouteria campechiana (assembly GCA_036873735.1). NCBI lineage: Eukaryota > Viridiplantae > Streptophyta > Magnoliopsida > Ericales > Sapotaceae > Pouteria > Pouteria campechiana. The sequence continues at coordinate 8,171 of JAYJMB010001967.1, forward strand.
AGTATCTTCTGACTTTATTAAGTCATATTTGTTGTATTGCATTGTTGATTGAAATGATGAAATTGTGTATTGCTATGCAATGTCTTTGAATAATTTACACCTGTAATTGAAATGTTGTTGGTATTACATTGCTTTGCTTTCCATCATAAGTCATGAATCTTGATGGACATGATTGTGTAATGTGGTATGTAATGATATGATGTCAAATGGGGGTGTTTGGATGGAAGAATGGTGGTTATATGATATGTAATGTGGTTATTATATGATATGTAATGGCATTATGTCAGGTGGGGGATGTTTGGATGGATGGTGAAAATGCAAGTGGATAATTGTGACTCTTATGGAAATTGGTTTGGATATGCCTTTGGTGGCATTGGGCCCTTGCAAACCAAAAATGATATGCCTAGATGGCACTGATATTATATGACATCCTTAGGGTGTCGCCCTGCTTGGATGGCACTATTATGATATGATATGACACCCATTGGGTGTTGCCCAACTTGAATTACATGGTTATGAATATGATATGACACCTATGGGGTGTCTGGATGTATCTGAATGGCATGCCATGTGATATTTGAATAGAAATTATTGTGATTTATGAATATGTGATGAGGAATATATATACATAAGGATGCTATGCTAATGATGATAAATGTGAACCCTTAACCAGAATGTAAATGATGAATATGTTTTAAAGAGAATGAATTGCGGATAACAATGTATTTAGAATGATATGTTTGGATGGGAATGAATTGGTGATGAGATTGAACATAGTAATGATATGATGTTAATGAATGCAAATTTAGGTTAGTGACTTGTTGATGAGGAGATACATGAGTCTCGATTATGAGGATGAGTGGTGGCAAGGTTGCATATGAATTATGATTATGAAAACATGTGCATCATGAGCATGTGGACAATGTTGCATTGTCCTACACTATCATGAAATTCAATATGTAATGGATTTGTTTGTGTATTTCAATTAATAATGATTTTCCAATGCTTTATTTACTATTATTTTCTATTTTGCCTACTTATTGAGTTTGCCTTAACTCATGCCTCTTATTTTTTATTTTTAGTTGACACGTGAGGTAATGGAGCCTAACTGGGGTTGGTGCTCATGATCGGGATTTGAAGAGGACCTTCATGGTGTATTTTAATGAATTTGGGGTTGGTAATTTTTTATAATAAATATGAAATTTGTAGTCGATAAAATTCTAATTATGATGTCTATTGAATTGTATTTAAGGAAATTGTGTGGGCATGTCATAATAGTAGAATCTATGGGATGTATTTAAATTATTTTTTTTGCAGGTCCAATAATGCCATTGCCATATGATTCTTATTTTGGATAGTATATGAGTGTGGGTGTGTATTAGCATTTGTGATAGTGATGTATGATTGTTTAGAAATATGGAATTAATTGGAGAATGTTGTACAAGAGCAAAATCTTTATAGTTCAGGGGATATTCTGCCGAATTTACAAAAAGTTTTGGTAGCATTTTTCTTTGGGATATAAGATGGTAGCGCTCAGGGAGCAGGGCATTATAGTATCATACCAATATATGATATCCACATCATGTCTCCACACAACATTTATCATGCCCTCTTTTCTCCTTTTTAAAGCCTCCAAGAATTTCCACAAAAAGTCTCCCCAAGAAAACCACATAAAATACACAAAAAAATATATGTGCATTGTAGCAGCACTAGCGAAGTGACGCCAATTTGTTCTGCTTGCTGGATGGAGTGGCACCACGGTGTCCAAATTTCTACCCCCTTGTTTTACATTTTGATTTCTTCACTTAGATCCTCTTCTGCTATTCCAATTTCTTAAACACAAGCATGCTTTTCTTCCCTTCATATCCAATCATCAAAACATCCTTATTTATCCTATGATTCAACCATACTTGTCATAATCCATGACTCATACTAGTGTGCAATGCAATATTATGCAATACAATGTCAAAGCAACCTGACGAATCACATATGGCCAAATCCAATTTCCAATTTAAGTATATGAGAATGCATATTTAATCATTTCAATCATAGTGCAATATCATAAACATCATTCAAAACCATGGGATATACTCTATCCCTTGCAAAATCATTGGATACACTCTATCCCTTACAAAATCATGGGATACACTCTCTCCCCTTCAATTTACTTAACATATCAAAACAATTCAATTGAACACTTATAATTGAATTAAAATTTTAAAGTAAACACACAAAAACTGGTGTGCTGTCGTAGGCAACCAAATTTAGAACCTTAGTCCAATTAAATTACCTATAGTAGTGTGAATAAGGGTCAATCCCATGAGGAGTATCAAGCTTAGTTTTATTCAATGTGAACAAGAAAGGGGGGTTTTAAATATAATGAAGAAAGTGTTATCAAAGAAATTTATCAAAGAAGAAAACCTTGGTTCAAGTCAACATCCACCATCAGAATCTCATAATTGATCATCGATACAATTATAAATCAATTCTGACTGTAAATATTTACAATTGGAATTATTTGTCCTATCTCTCCTTCAACATAGTTAATTAGAAACCAGTATTCTAATTAACCCTAACCACTAAACAACCCAAGACCAAAGGTAAAGGTTTATTCTAATAGTAGCATTAAGATTTGTAGAGATTGGTGAAGCTAAATAACACTAGCACCAACAGTTGCATTTTATTTAGTCAAATATTTTTCTTAAGATTTAATAATTACAACAGCAGCAAATTATTAAACCCTAGTTGCTTCACAAATTAGAGGGATCAAATGATTATGGATTTGATATCTAATCTAGCAATAGATTACAATGAATAATAAACTAGTAGGCCTATAGTAATTAAGCATAACAATCATAATCATGAACAAAGAAGAACATTTAATACTCAAAGTATAAATTGAATAATTAAATCAAATCAGATCTCATAGTATGTTGATTCCGAGGCTTCCATCTCCTTAAACCAAGAATAAAAGTTTAGCCATGCAAGGCTATGAAATCATAAAGAAAATAAAATAAAAGAGAAAAGAAGAAGATTCTTTGTTGAAAACCGCCAAAAAGTCCTCTAGAAACCCTAGCTAGAAGAACCCTCACAAACTCTAAGAACTTGATATTTATACAAAGTCAAAAATACGCAAAATATACAACTTTCAAAAGTTTTGAAAATGAGAATAGATTTTGATGTCACCAGGGCCACCTCATGGTGGGCGCCGGTGATGTCGGTCTAGTGCCTCTAGTGCTGCTTTGCTCCTTATTGCTTCTCCTCCGCACTATATCCTGACTTTGGCATTCTTTCTGTATTTGCCTTTGATGTAGTCCTTATCTCTCAAAACCCCAAACATGAAAGTTGTGGAACATTTTTTTGTGTTTCTAGAACTCTTTAATCATCTCATTCGGAGGTCAAATGAGAGAGTTATGCTCAAAATACAGAGTGATGCTGAAATTATCCAAAATCCTTAAGTTGACCTCTTTTTGCACTTAACCACTCCAACTGTCTCCTAAGTCAAAATATAAGAATAATGAGTTCATATAGGAATCAAATAGGTGTAAAAGATTAAGTATTAAGAAAATAAAATATGATATTTTGTATCCTCATCAAATTCCCCTACACTTAACTTTTGCTCGGCCTTGGGCAAAACTCAAATTCACTCTCCCCAAAAGATTATCAAGGTTGCAATTATCATAAACAAAGAATTACCAAAACTCTTCAAAACTCATAATATATCATGAATAAATCATTCTCACATATCCTACAATCATTCAATAAGCATTCTCTCTTAAAAATGGATTAAACTAAATAAGTAGAACCCTCATAGAAATCAACACTCTACTCTCATGTGTTTGAAGGGTATATGCTCCACTCAAATTCATTCTAATGAAAATGATCTACCATAAGCTTGCACATCTTCTCATTCTCCATCACTAGGATCACATGAGTATCATGAATCATAAGGAATTTTCATGGGTTGTAATGGGGTTTAGGGTAAAGGTGAGAAATATTTGGGAACATAATTTAAAAGCCATTGAAATTAGTGAAGCACAAATAAATCAAATCATGCTTAAATATATAAGGCATGTACAATCACTCTTCAACATCTTTTACCTTTGAATACATGATGTATAAACAGACCCCTTCCCTTGGAATTTTGATATTTCCTTTTCTTTTTCTCTTTTTCTTTCACTTTGACACATTTTTTTCAATTTTAAGAATAACAATCTGTTCTATTTCTCCAATCATAGCCATTCCACAAATTTTGACTCCCCCACACTTTATTTCTTGTACACCCATACATAGCAACTGATAACCCATGCTCCACTAGCTCAATGGCTTGGGCAAAGATATTATTTTTCTAGGATTCAAGCTTGTAACATAGGTTCACAATAAAAGTCTATAAAGCTCAAAGGGGCTCAACAAGAGGAAAAATTAACCACAAGGCAGGCTATTTGGCTCATGCAGTTCAAAACAAAGAAGGCCTTAATCATGTTCATGCATGCATATATCAATGTGATCTCAAAGAGAATCAAGGCAAGTTCTAGAGAAACAAATCCATGGAAGAATATTTCTCATGAATAAAAAGGATGAGACTGATGTGGATGTGTCAGTTTAGAGGCTCAAAATCTCACCTACTTTTGTCTATGAAATTTAGTCATCACCATTGTCAAGGAAAATAACTAAACTAAGCAATTGCAAATTGGAAGCTTACTTATTCAATCATGTTATGAATTTTTTGAAGCTTAGTTCAATCTTTCTCATGATATCCTCAACCTCAAATCATCAGAAACTACTAAAACAAAGGGTAAAACTGACTCTCTCTTAAAAACATTTTTCAAAAATAAAAGCAAAAATAAAAACAAAAACACCAAAAACACAACCTAAACCTAAATTTCCTCCCCCACACTTAAAACTTACATTGTCCCCAATGTAAGGTCAAATGTAAAGAAGATGCAAAAATAACCATAATATAAATGCAAAAATAACCATAATATAAATGTAAAAATAAGAAGGAAACAAGAAAAAGAAACACAAACTCCCCTTGGATTGCCTCTCAAGTAGTGCTTTGTTCATAGTCGTTGGCTCGACTCACTGCATCCTTCTTCAATCAATGTAAACTAGTTGTTCCAAATCCAATTCTACAGCATTCTCAACTTGTAGTCCTTCATAGAAAGGTTTACTGTGAAGACTTTGGAAGTTGCCAAACTCTGAATTTCAACTGCACCATGAGGAAAAATATTAGTGACAATAAAAGGTCCATTCCAATGAGAACATAACTTACTTGGAAATAGATGAAGTCTTAAATGGTATAGAAGAACTTTCTAACCAATTTTAAACTCCTTCCTAGAGATAATCTTGTCAAGAAAAGCCATTGTCTTTTCCTCATAAATCCTTGCATTCTCGTAAGCATCATTGTGAATCTCCTCTAACTCTTGTAATTGTAACTTCCTATGCTCTCCATTTTCATCTATGTTCATGTTGAAACTCTTGATAGCCCAATAAGCCTTGTGTTCTAGCTCAACAGGAAGGTGACATGATTTCCCAAACACTAACCAATAAGGTGACATACCAATGGGCATCTTGTATGCAATCCTGTATGCCCACAAAGTATCATCTAAGTGCAAACTCCAATCTTTTCTATTGGGGTTAACTGTCTTTTCAAGAATGGACTTGATCTCTCGATTTGATACTTCAACTTGTCCACTGGTTTGGGAATGATAGGTGGTTGACACCTTATGGATCACATGATATTTTGTCAACAAAGCTTCAATTGTTTGATTACAAAAGTGAGTGCCTCGATCACTTATCAAAGCTTTTGGAATTCCAAACCTGGAGAATATGTTAACCCTGATAAAATTCATAACAACCTTAGAGTCATTAGTCTTGGTGGCTTTGGCTTCCACCCATTTCCAAACATAGTCAATAACAAGTAATATATAAACAAAACCAAAAGAAACAGGGAACGGTCCCATGAAATCAATGCCCCAAATGTCAAAAATTTTACAGACTAGTATAGGGGTTTGTGGCATCTCATTCCTTTAGGAAATATTACCTATCCTTTGCCAATGATCACACAACTTGCAAAAAGAGTATGAATCTCAAAACAAAGATGACCAATAAAAACCACACTCTAACACTTTTCTTGTCATTCTCTTAGCTCTAAAGTGACCTCCACAAGCATAAGAATGAAAAAAGGTGAGTATAGACAAAAACTCACTTTCAAGAATACATCTTCTTATTACCTGATCTACACAATGCTTCCATAAGTATGGATCATCCCACATATAACATTTTGCATCATTCTTGAACTTGTTTCTCTGAGCTTTAGATAAACAAGGAGGTAATATGTTAGTGACCAAATAGTCTACCATATTTGTATACCAAGGCAATTTCTCACTTGCAAAGAATAATTGCTCATTAGGAAATGTTACTTGCAGATGAAGTTCATCCTCCACATGTACTAACTGACTCAAATGATCTACAACTCAAATTTTTTCCCTCTTTTCTTCTTGATCTCCAAGTCAAACTCGCTCAAGAGAAGTATCCATCTTATCAACCTTGGCTTTGCTTCTTTCTTCATCATCAAATAATGAAGAGCTGTATGTTTAGAATAAACAATGACTTTAGTACCAAGCAGATAAAATTTAAAATTTTCTAAATCAAAGACAATAGCTAAAAGTTCTTTCTTAGTGGTGGAGTAATTTCTCTGAGCATCATTCAATGTCCTTGAAGCATAATATATGGCGTGAGATGCTTTCCCAATTCTTTGACCCAAAATAGCACCCATAGCATAATCGCTTGTATCACACATTATCTCAAAAGGAACATTCCAATCAGGAGGTTGGATAACTTGGGTTGAAGTCAATAGTTCCTTTAGCTTGTCAAACGCCTTTTTGCACCCTTCATCGAACTCAAAAGCCACATCCTTTTGCAGTAACTTGCATAGAGGCAATGCTATTTTAGAGAAGTCATTGATGTATCTTCGATAGAAACCGGCATGTCCAAGAAAAGAACAAACTTCTCATGCACTAGTGGAATAAGATAAAGACCAAATGACATCAACTTTATCTTTATCTACCTCAATTCCACCAGATGAAGTAACATAACCCAAAACTTTACCATGTTCAACCATGAAGTGATATTTTTCAGAATTTAACATAAGGTTAGTTTCTATGCATCTTTGAAGAACAAGTGTAAGGTTATGCAAGCAATTATCAAAGAAGTTTGCATGAACTATGAAATTATCCATAAAGACTTCTATAATATGCTTATATAATTTGAAAAGATGCTAACCCTGGGGCGTTGCAATGGCCAAAGTGCATCTGGCAATATGTAAAAGTTTTGAATGGGCATGTTAAAGTCATTTTCTCTTGATCTTCTAGAGCAATTGCAATCTAGAAATAGCCTGAATAACCATCAAGGAAACAATAGTAAGAATGACCAACTAACCTCTCAAGCATTTGATCAACAAAAGGCAAAGGAAAGTGGTCCTTGCAAGTTACAACATTCAATTTTCTATAATCTATACAAACTCGCCACCCATTCTGAAGACAAGTAGAAACTAATTCATCATTCTGATTTTTCACCACAGTTATTCCAGTTTTTTTAGGAACCACTTGAACTGGGCTAACCCAACTGCTATCTGAAATAAGGTAAATCACTCCAACTTCAAGAAGTTTGAGGATTTCCTTTTTCACTACATCCATCATGGGTGGGTTCAATCTCCTTTGTGGCTGAC
>JAYJMB010001970.1:0-15898 GCA_036873735.1 Pouteria campechiana
GATTTGGTGTAATGTAGACAACAGTTGTAAAAGAAATCTTTGGGGGTTTTAGTGTAATGAAAACAATGGTTGTAAAAGAAATCAATCAAAGAAACAAACCTTGGTCTTAGTCAAAATCCATCACAAGAATCTCATAACTAATCATCAATATAAGTATAAATCAATTCATACTTTGAATATTCACCAATGGAACAAATTTTCCTATCTCTCCTTCAATATAGTTAATTAGAAACATGCGATCTAATTAACCCTAAATACTAAACAACCTCAGACACACACTAGAGGATTAATCTAATAGCAGCTTTAAGATTTGTAGAGATTAGTGAAGTTAAACAACATAAGCACATGTGGTTGCATTTAATTTAGTTAAATATTCTTTATAAGATTTAATAGCTGCAACAACAACAAATTATTAAACCCTAGTTACCTCTTAAACAAGAGTGATCAAACAATTATGAATTTGATATCTAATCTAGCAATAAGTTGCAATGAATAATAAACTAGTAGGCCTCCTAGCAATTAAACACAACAATCATAAAAATAATAATAGAAGAACATTCAATACTCAAAGCATAAATTGAACAATAAAAACAAATTAAATGTCACAGTATGTTGATTCTGATGCTTCCTTCTCCTTAAATGAAGTATAAAGGTTTAGCCACGCAGGGCCATGAAAACACAAAATGTGAGAGAAGAAAAAAGTGATGAATTCCCTACACCAAAAGCTTTCCAAAAGTTCTTCCGTCTATGTTAAAACCTCTTTAAAAACCCTAATTAGGGTTAATTTTCACTTCATTCAGATTCCACAAGTAATTTTGTGCATAAAATATGCAAAATACCAAAAATACCCAGTTTTTGCCCTTAAGACATGCACTTAAGAAAATCTAAGTCATGACATGGAATTCTAAGTCTCAACTTTGAAGTTGCAGCCTTCATAGAATGGTGATTCGGATTTCTAGGTCGCAACTTGGAATCCCCAGTCGCAACTTGGAAGTTGCTACCTCCAAATCCCTTGCTTTGTTGTTCAATTGCTTTGTCTTCTTCTTTTCCAATCTTCAAACACCAAAAATATCTTTGAACTAAAGCTCTCCAAGGTCATCAAGTTAGACTTGTTTTGCTCCTAACAACTCCAATTATGTCCTAAATCAAAATATAAGAATAGTGAGTGCCTTTAGGCATCAAATAAGTGTAAAGGACTAATTATTAAGGGAATAAAATATAACATTTTACATTCTCATCAATAGTATTCCATTGTCCTCCGTGGCACCTTGCCCTCGTTGTTCTCCACCCCCACCTGATGAGGTACTAAGGTAAGTATTAGGAACTAAATCATCTAGATCTCCCCAGCAATCTAGGCTATCACCCTACACTAGTGTCAGGAAATACTGGGCTATCTATATATCTATACAAAACCAAACATATCCAGGCAATCTAGGCCTCCTCTCCATCCAGGGGAATCAATCCCCAACAATGTTGGCCATCACTCCAATCAGGCATGTCAATATCTAGCTATACAAGCCATTACATCGTCCAGATGTATCATATCCAGCCATACAAGCCACCACGCCCATTGGGCATATCATATTTAGCCATACAAGTCACCTTGAAATACTCATACTATACAGAAATCCAACCATTACAATTTATTCTAGCATTTTACACTCCCTTTCTATGTCTTTATAACCTTTTACTAATGTCTCAATATATGCAAGAAAGATCCATATTATAAGCAATAGAAATATCCACATTTTAAATAAAATAAAAAATTTACACTGCACAGTTCCAACGTTGCGACGTCAATTTACCTGCTCACTACCTCTGGCCATTTTCCATACCAATGCCTCGATGTCAAATCCATTGTCTGCTATTATCTTGCTTCCTATGCTTTGTTTGTGCACCCTGTTTATTCCATCCTTTCTCCAACTAATTGATAAATCAAGCTCTCGATTTTAAACTCAATTCCATTTCATTTACATGTCCATAACCAATATGAATTCCCTATATCAATTACACATGTCATTCATAAGATATGGGATAACTTAGAAGCATAATTGTCATGCCCCACCTTCCCAGGCGCAACTTATTATTTTGCATAGTATTTTACCTCGATTTGCCCACTTTTAGGGAGGGATGCTTTGTCCAAAATTTGGCAAAGCCTCCTCTGAATTTCATCTATTCAAACCTGTACAATCATACTATACATTGACTTCAAATAAATCAATGAAAGAATTTTAAAACACACATGCCCACATTCCCATAGCCCTAGATCTGGGTTAAATCATGATGACAATAAACCTATTAATTTAACATGTAATTCATCCACAATAATAATCTGACATGCCACTATAATTCCATACCCATCATTTGCATACTTCATTTATCATGATACAATAATTAAAATTATTAATTACAATTATACACATACAATGGGATTCCAATCCCAATTCTATTAGGTCAACATAATTACTCTCTTCCTTGTCTCCATTACTTGAGTTTGGGCAACTTAGTAAGTAGGCATGTTAAATAAACAAAATCATGATCAATAAAAAATTATCAATGATATATCATCTTTAATCTAGATTTTGTATCATTCATAGTCAACATCACAACTACCAAATTTTACAATTTACACCTATTTCAAAGGAGATAATTTTCGTCCCTTTTGATAGACATCCATAAACAAGAATAATGACACATATAGTAGAATATGTCATAATCCCAATAGCCAAATGTTCATGTCTTACTTAAAACATTAATAATTTCAATCTAAGGGATATTCATTATCCCTCAAAATCAAATAACATCAATCTTAATCAAACATGAGGTATCCACTATCCCATCCAAAACACACATGCTCGAAAACAAATAAATGGGATATTCATCCCCATATTAATCAAAGAAGGGCACCTATTTACCTCAGATTCTCAGCTCTAAACCATTCCCCTAGCTCTATACCTTTTCATTCTTCTCAGATCATCCTGTACAGGGTAAAATCTCAATCATTACAAACATTGCTCAAACTGATTTCTTCCAAACTAATGAATATGATTTATGTCTAAACTCATATATCTCAATAGACAATCTTTAAAAATTTTTCATATTTAAGTATATGAAATCAAAATCCTTATACTACATAATTAACATGCCATTAACCTTAATGATCAAAATGAACCAGCTAGTTAAGTCCTAAACTTGCCCAATTTGTCACTTAAACATTTTTATGGTCAAAATCCTTTTTAACCCAAACTCGGTCTTCATCTAGAAATCAGATTTTTCATTCCCAAACAACCCAAACAAATCTCAAAAAGTTTAATTCATGTCTTAATCATTTTCTCATAATTATTACTTATAACTACTAAATTGGGAAAAAATTACTTTTCACAAATTGGGTAGAAACCCTAACAAGCCAAATCCATTAATTTTTATGCCCAAATCTATTCTAATATATTATTAAGCATAGTTAAATTGTTTTTCCTATGATTATCATATCAATTCTATATAAAATTCCCAAAATCTCATTGTTCATAAAACTTGCAAAACCCTAGCTACCATAAAAAACACAATTTTAGATGGGGGAGAAACAAATTACCATATAAATTAAGTATGGCTGACATCTATAAATGAAGATTCAAGCTCCAAGCTCCCATTGACATCTTCTGTTTGATGAAGATTGGATTTTCATTCACTGCCCATCGTGTAAACATTATAACCCAAGCTAGAGGAATAGCTTGAGTGACTACCCATCTAAAACCTCATGTTCCCTCGCTAATCAAGCAAAGAATTTAGCTAAATGGGGTCTTGCGACATGAGAACAATGTTGGGGAAGAAGAATATAATAGAAAAATGAAAACTAAATGGGTTTCAAGCTTTAAAAAATCAACTTTCTTGGGTACTCTAGCACATCATCGCACCCTTGCCGCGATAGGTAAAAGTCTTGCCACAACGAGGTCTTGCTAGACATCCAAGACATGCAATTTTGGGGCCTTTTCATTGCAAAAAAATAACCTTGCCATGGCAAGGTCTCACTAGATGAAAAAAAAAACATGTTTTTTGGAGGCTTGCCGCGGCAGAGAAAAGCCTTGCCATGACAAGCTCTTTCTGTCCGACATAGTGATAGTAATTTTATCATAAATTTCATATAAAATGTCTAAATGACCTAACTTTTGAGGCATTGGAAAATTAAAACTTCAAGGAATACAACTTTTATGTTAAAAACTTTTACCAAATCAGCCTAAAAATATGTTAAAAAGTTCTATAAATTTGACCTATCTCATTCATCTTATTATTTTTCTATCATTTGGAATAGCTTCAATATGTTAGTCATAAATTCCTCATAAGAAATCATAATTGAGTTATTTTTCTTCCTATTTATAGGTAATTTTATGACGTACAACTTTTATGTTGAATAATTGATCAAAATAGACCATTATCCATGTTGAAAATCAGTCATAATGACCCCTTTTTCTAATTTAGCATTTTCACTTATGAATGATTATCATAGCCCCCTTTTACATAAAACATTTCAATTCTCCCAATAATCACTTCCCACACATCACATACATGAAATAAATTATGTTCATACCATTCACTACCTCATTTGAGGTTAATTATCAAAAATCACCTATTCAGTTGTTTTTAACTGAATTCTCTCTGAATTTTCTACTATAAATGACTCCACATTCCAATTTCATTACAAATTACACCCAAATCTTAAACCAAGATTCCCCACACATCACAATACCTATGATAATCATATTATATCATTCATATAGATCATAACCATGCCTTTACTCAATTTCACCGTTTTAGTTCTTTTTCAATCACCATAACCATCATATATGGTTAATCATCCATTAAACTTTTCATGATTTGATGCAATTCACCTATTGAGTTCTTTTCACATAACCTCCAACTTAATAGTTCAAATTTCCAAAATTATCCCAAAATTTTAATTCAATATTTCATACACATGACATTATACATAATAATAATGCTACATTAGCTAATCAAGTCATATACATGACTTTACTCAAAATCACTACTTGGGTCAATTTCACTCAAAACTACTAATGAAGTCATTCTCTTTGTTCAATTCAGTTTTCAATAACAAATTTCTTTATAAAACACCATGTATCACCTCAATTCCTCATTTTACTGAAATGCAATTTTTTTTTCCAAATTTCAACACCATAGGTGTTACAATAATTCAACCTAAATTTAATGATTATATAAGAAGCCTCTATTCCGTGGTGCTCTAAAATCCATCTTTTATAATTAACAAAGCATATAACAAAGTTGGACGAGAATCAAAGTTACTGCCTGGAATGCATACTTATGAAGTTCAAACTTAATTACAAAAAGAAATAAATCTGGTTACCTATATATGATGAATTAGACCCCTCCTTAAGCCTTAAACTCGATAATTCCAAATAAAAAACCATGAGTTACATCCCTATACATAGCATACATGCTTCATTAGCCTTTCTTATGCCAATACAGTCTATAAACCTTTAATAGCTCAACTCATATATATTTCATAGCATATATGTTTCATACCTTAAGTTCATAACTCATGTTTCATTTCTTAAGTTCATAAACCACTCAATTACCCCATTCAAGTCCCGATTAATAGCTCAATAACACTGGTAATGACATTACCCCCTTCTTGATGTCATTTCATTGAACACCTAATATGCAACTTTAAGATTTCATATTTCTAACTACAAACAACTTAGGGTTTCTTTCCCAAACTATAAATAAACATATGTTAACATGATTTCTACCTTGAGTAACATTCACATCATTCAATTTATGCTTAAATTTCTATTTCCCCAAATCTCCAACCCCACCAAGTCTTACTTCTATATAAAACATGCATTAGAAGCTCAATTCCTGAAATTTCATGTAGCAAAACTTATGTATATATGATAGAATTGTTGAACTAAATAGTGCATATGGCAAACAACCAAGTTTTGATGACAAACACAACATATGAGTGAACAAGTGTGGTACTGACAATTGTGCTCCCAAGCATTGCAGAAACAGATCTAAATATACAGGGAAGCAATTTGAATACAGTGGAAAGCACACACAGAGTATGCATCAGTAAGCACAATCCATTGACCCAAAAAAGAGAAGTATTATTAGAAAGAATGACACTAAAACTTTGAAAAGAATCCATCAAGAAAATTTATAGTTATGAAGTTCAAGCCTCAACGAGTAATCAAACAAATCATCTACAATTAAAGTCAATGTCAAATATTATCTGTCTCAAGATGACTTAGACAAATCGTTCCATGGATAAGTTAGAAAAATTTGTTATAATAAACACTTGTCTGCAACACAAAGATGAATTCAGTTTGTAGAAGCAGAGACAAAATGGAGCTGAAGTCAACAAATGAAGAAGCCAAAATGGAGTCAAAATCACTCAAGCATTTTTCTATCATATGAGGATCATCTGAAAACTAAAAAGGTCAAGAAACTTGTCTGCAATCCCTACATAAAATTTAGAAGACAAAAGTGCAACAACTACAGAAGAAAACTTTATTTGTCGTCTTTACCTACAAAAAGTTGTCTGCATCTAGCGACAGTCAAACCATCAAACAACCTTTGAAGAAGTAAGTCCTCCATGCCTCAATGAGTTATCTATTACTTCCAACAGACAACCAATCATATGAAAGACCAAAATGAAGATTTGTCTGCTTGCCACAACTTCATCTATCACTTACAATAGATAAACCAACAGACAAACCATTTGGAAAACTTTGTCTACGACCTACAACTTTATCTGTTAATATCAATAGATAACAATAGACAAAGTTATTATGTCTATTAGAGAAGGAGCTTTATCTGCTAAGAAAGATCATCTGCTACTTACAACAAACAAAGCCACTTCGGTTGATTAAAATAAGACTTCATTTAGTGAAAGTCATTTTGTCTGCTATAAAGAAGCTTTGTCCATTCCACAAGGATCATTTGCTACTTACAACAGACAAAGCTACTCACTCGATGAAGGAAACTTTGTCTGCTAAAAGAATGTCATCTGATGAGTAGTGAAGATGAAGAACTTTGTCTGCACTTCAATAGTTCATCTGTTACTTATAACAGACAAAGTAAAATGCTGCAATGCTCTCTAACAGAATTAAAAAGACAAAGTTGTCTATAATGAATCTACTCAGAGCCACTTTGTCTATTACTTACAAAAGACAAATTCAAGAGACAAAGTCCTCAAATAAATTATGACATATCAAGAAAAGTAGAAGCCACCTGTGCTAGACATCACCGATAGCACTCTCTAGTCAAAATTCAAAGTAGATTCTTTAAAGTAGATTGGACAAATTGAGCTTAGCTGAAGACAGAAAGAAATTTAAAGGAAAGTAGTCTGCAATCTGATATAGGTTGCAAAACTCAGAGGCTGTGTCCCTTTAGGCTTAATGAGAATCTTTTCAAAATAGTGAAGAGCCAGTCAAATAGAAAAGTTTTTATCAGGTATTAGCTAAAATCGAAAAAGCATCTTCTTCAAGAATAACACTGTAGGCTTTCCAGCTAAAAATGATTTTCTCAAGAAGATAACTTTTTCAATGGGAGAAATCAGAACGATCTTCAATATTCAAAGGAAAGTCAACTACCTCTAATAGGCAGAAATTTCTAAAGTAATATAAAGGTAATGTAGTGTAAACAGAGAAAGTTGAGGAAGCTGAGAGAAATAATAACAGAGCTTGAACGAGTATCATCTATCTCAATTAGATAATGCTTCCTCCTAGATAATCAATCTCCATTGTGCTAATAGACAATGAGCCTAAGATATCTATTTAGCTTCAAGGAAATATCATTTCAAATATGAGCTTAATCTTTATAAAAATCAGCCTAAGAAAAGAGGCAATGTAATGTGCAGAAAGAGTGCTATCAAATCAACCGTGTGAGTTTATGGTGAGCTTGAGAAAATCTCATTGTATGAGTTATTGGTGAGCTCTAGAAAACCAACAAGTTTGCTAGTAATCTTTGAAACCAACGAGTTTCCTGGTGAGCTTGTAAAACCAGAAGCATTAGGAACACTATATCTATGACCCTAGAGCTGGAATCTAGAAGAGTGCTAGGAGCACTAGTGTACTTCCATTATATGGGATATAGTGGAACCCAAGGCTCAATGAATTGGTGCCCTTGGAAGAGTGGATGCAAGGATGGGGTTTCTGAACCACTATAAAAACTGTATTGCCTATGTGTGTGCTTAGGCTTTTTTTTATATTATTTATTACTTCATCAAGCATGATATTATCATTCACATCATCACACACAGACTACAACTTGCTTAACATAGGAAGGGCTAAGAGAAGTTGAATTTGGAAATGAAGCAGTCATGTTGATTAAACAATCAAACATGGAAATTACATGTATAGTGCAATAGTATTTTTTCTTAGCTTATAAATTTTTATTTGGCTATAATTTTTATATGCTCAATTCACCCCTCCCCTCTTGAGCTACTCATTTACATGAGACTAACAAGAATCAATTACCTGCTTTACTTTGATTAGTTTGCACCAAACTTGTTGTTGGGTGATTTCTCCAAATTCCATTCCATTTGTAACGCTCCAACTTACCAAATCTAGCATTTTCGCTGCTTCGGGTGGCCACACTACGCCTTGTCATCGATTTCCCCACTTCCAATTGTTGAAATCCGTCAAAATTTGGAGTTTTTCTTAAAGAACTAGGACTTGGGAGGATGGAAACATTAAAATGGATTTGGGAAGGCTGGTGGAGCATTTTAAGCTCCTCTTCTCATGATGCTCTAGAGGTGTACCGAAACACATGCATATGCAACTCAATTCGCTCCACTTTTGACAATTTTTTCAACATCATGCTATCCAATAGACCATAAGACACATATCATTAGTTATACTCTTCATGAGTTTATCACTTTATTTAGATGATTTCTCCCCATTTTCAATTAATATTCATGCATCATTTATTTTCAACTAAAGAAACAAATTTACTCATACCTCAAAATTCCAGGGCATCACATTCCACACCCCTTAAGAAAAGTTTTGACCTCGAAACTTAGATGAATAGATAAGGATATTTATCTTGCATCATATCTTCTCCCAAGTCGCTTCTTCTTTAGTATGATGGCCCTATTGAACTTTCAAAAGGCAAATTGTGTTATTCCATAATTGCTTTTCTTTACTCACCAGAATATGAATTGGCTGCTCTGTATATTGTAAGTTTTCAAACACTTGAATTTCTTCTAGTGGTAATATATGAGAAGGATCTAGTTCATACTTCCTCAAAGATGACATATGAAATACATCATGAATTCCACTCAATGAGGGTTGCAATGCAATGCGATAAGCTACCTTGCCGATCCAATCCAAAATTTCATAAGAGTCGATATATCTTGGGCTTAACTTCCCTTTGGTGCCAAATCATACTACACCTTTCATCAGAGACACCTTTAAGAAAACCTTATCCCTTGTCCCCCACTTGAAATTCCAAGTCACATCTTCGTATATTAGCATAACGCTTCTGGTGTGATTGTGCAATCTAAATATTTTCCTTTATTTGGGCCACCTTCTCTACTATATCTGCAATCATTTGCGGCCCCACTAAGGCATGATCAGCTAACTCGATCCAATACAATGGAGATCTACGCTTATGCCCATAGAGTGCTTCAAAAGGAGCTATCTGAATACTGGAATGGTAATTGTTGTTATAAGCAAACTCAATTAGAGTTAAATATTGGCTCCAAGCTTTGCCTCACTCAAGGACACATGCCCTAAGCATGTCTTCCAACTGCTGATTTACCCTTTCAGTTTGTCCATAGCCTAAGGATGATAAGTACTGTTGAAACCAAGATGTGTTCCCATTGCCTTTGCAATGCTTTCCAAAATTTAGAAGTAAACATTGATCCCTGATCTTAAATAATGACTTTGGGCACACTATGTAATCTCATAATTCTTCTCTGATAAATCCATGCATACATTTTAGCAATAAAAGTAGTTTTAATGGGTATAAAATGGGCTACCTTTGTCAGTCTATCTATAATCACCTAGATACTATCAAATCCCGTCATTGTCTTTGGCAAGCCTATAATGAAATCCACGGTAATATCTGTCCATTTCCATTTAAAAATTTCAATAGGCTATAATAAACCACTGGGTCTTTGGTGATTTGCCTTCACCCTCTGAAATATTAAACACTTGGCCACATATTTGGCTATATCATTCTTCATTCCAATCCACCAATATTGAGATCTCAAGTCATGAGATATCTTGGTACTGCCAAGATGACTGATATAAAGGGAATATTGTACCTCTTCTAGTACTTTGTGTATCACTACAGTTCCCTTAGGAAGCACTATTTGACTTTTATATTTCAAAATTTCATCTGTACCCAGTAGAAAATCTGACAGTTCATTCTTTTGGGCTTTATTTCTTGATTTTTGGAATTCCTCATCAGTACTACTTTCTTTGGCAGTCTTGATTTCAACTAGCCAGGTTGGTTGAATGCTTAACTGACACATTTGGGCTACTATTCCTTTCATCCCCACATGCAAGTCTAAGTGTCTTAGTTCTTCAAATAGCTCTATCCTCTGAGTGAGCATGCATGCCATACTATTCCCCGATTTCCTACTCAAAGTTTCAACCACTACATTAGTCTAATAAATATTCAAATTATAATCCTCTAGTAATTTCAACCACCATCTTTGCCTCATATTTAGTTCTTTCTAGGTAAAAATGTACTTTAAATTCTTATGATCACTATACGCATCATACTTCTAAATCATGGGTTGGATCATTACGCTCATGAGCCCTTAACTCTCAGAATGCACAAACAATTATATTTCCATTCTACATCAGTAAACAACCCAATCCTTTCTTCAATGCATCACTATAGATCACAAATCTGCCCCTTCCAAATGGTATAGTAAGAATCAGTGCTTCTACTAATCGCCTCTTCAATTCTTGGAATGCTTCTTCATACTAATTACTCCATCTGATCTGAATTCCTTTATGAGTCAACTGAGTTAAGGGCTTAGCGATTGTGGAGAATCCTTCAACAAATCTCCTATAATATCTAGGTAACTAGAAAATGCCTAACTTCCATCACTGTAGTTAGCCTAGGCTAATTTACCATGGCTTCTATCTTATTGGGGTCCACTGAGATACCATCGCCTGAGACCACATGCCCCAAGAAAGCTACACTGTTTATCAAAAAATCACATTTCTTCAATTTAGCATATAGTGTCTCTCTCTCAACCTTTGCAATGCCATTCTCAAATGTAACTCATGCTTCTTTGTACTTTTGGAATATATCAGAATATCATTATAATCACAATTACAAAGTGATCGAAATAGGGTTTAAATAGCCTATTCATGAAGTCCATAAAAACCGCAGGAGCATTAGTCAACCCAAATGGCATTACTAGAAATTCCTATTGCCCATGATGAGTTCTAAAGGAAATCTTATGTATATCTGCCAATTTAACTCTCATCTAATTGTGTCCTAACTACAAGTCAATCTTTGAGAAGATTATAGCTCCTTGCAACTGATCTAATAGATCATCAATGTGGGACAATGGGAACTTCTTTTTGATAGTCGCCTTATTCAACTCCCAATAGTCAATGCATAGTTGTAGGCTCCCATCTTTCTTTTTCATGAATAATACTGGCACACCCCACGGTGACACACTGAGATGTATAAATCCTTTTTCCAGTAACTCGTGCAATTGCACTATTAATTCTGCCAACTCTATTGGTATCATTCTGTATGGAGCTCTAGATATTGGTTCTACTCCTGGTTAGAGATCAATACTAAACTCCATTTTCTGTTCCGGAGGCAATCCAGATAATTCCCTTGGAAATACATTTGGAAAATCTTGTACTATAGGTATCTCTTCTAATGATCGGTGCTCAGAATGGGCATCTGCAGCTAACACCAAATAGGCCTCACACCCTTTTCGTACTAGGTTGAGGGCTCTCATAGCTGATACAAGTCTAGGCACTTCACCTTTAGGCAAACTCCTAAAGATGATTTCCACCTCTTCAGGAGCTTTTAAAGTAAATTGTTTAGTTTTGCAATCAATTTTAGCATCATACCTGGCTAGCCAGTCCATGCCCAAGATAATATATAAACCTTCCATATTCAGCACAATCAAATTAGCATAAACTGCCTACTCTCAATTACTATGGGAATGTCATATCATGCCTCGGAAGTTGTGCTAACTACTTTCAATAGAGTAGACACTTCTATCACATAATGCATAGGAGATTTAAATAATACCATTCCCTTCACAAATGTAATAGATACAAATGATTGAGATGCACCTGGATCCAATAATACATATGTTATGCAATCATAGATGAAATGATTACCCGTGACCAGATGGCCCATAGCTTGAGCTTCTTGAGCATTAGTAGCTTGTACTAATGTAGTCATTTGAGGTCTCTCCTCCCATTGCTAATGTCCAAGAGTGATATTAGGTCCATGGCCTTTGCCCCTTGCTTGAAATCCACCACATGTAGGCTATGATGGTGCTTGAGAGGCTAAACTCTCACTCCTCCCTTATAAGGAATGATAATCTTGCTGCATATGACCGAGTTCACCACATAGAAAATAAGTAAATGGCCTCTTCTGTCTTGATTCCCATGTCTGATCAAATGATTGACTTGTGTCTCTCATCTATCCCAGAGTTGACCTTGTCTGTTGTCCTCCCATCCTTCATGGTAACAGTGGGCATTTAAACCTCAAATGTCCTATCTGTTTACAACTGAAGCAAACCTTCTTAGAAGGTGTACTACTCCTTTGCTCAATGCAAGACTTCTTTCTATGCCCTAGATCAATGTCTTTGGTACACTTTCTTTCTCATAGTTTAGTCTGTTCTTCTTTCTCCCTTTAACCTATATAAGCACATTCCAAAATATCTTCATATTTGGTCAACATCAATAGAGCTAACTCCTTACGAATTATCAATCTCAACCCTTGTTGGAATTTTTGAGTTGTTTCCAGAGAATCTATTTGTGCCCATGGCATAAATCAAGGAAACGATCTGAAATGCTCATCATATTCTTCCATAGTTCTTCTGCCTTGTATAAAAGTCACGAGTTTTATGCCCCACCTAGCCCTTTCACTAGCTGGCACATGTCGGCTGACTACCCTATCCTTAAATTCAGCCCAAGGCAAGCTCGCTCCATCCTTGCAGATGGTCAAGCTCTTCCTGTTTCACCAGCATTCAACATTGCCTTCTAGCTAGTAGACTGCATTGAGAACTTTGTGTTCTTCAGGGCATTGCATATATTTGAATACCTTCTCCATTTAATCCACTATGATGTAGTCATTTTGCCCTTTAAAGACAGAGGGCTTCATATTATGGCAGGCTTTCCTATCTAGTTTGATCCCACGCTGTCCTTGGGATGTCTGCCCCTCTTCTAATACTAGTTCCCCCATATTTTGTTTACAACATGTTCTTTCTACTGGGTTGGTTCCCCCATCTACCTTTGTTATGCTTGTAATAATTCTTGAAGTGTCTAGGTAATCATCACCATAAAATTTATCCATTCTAGCACCACCTCCAGTGTTAGTGGAGTAGCCCCACTAGGCCCATGCATAGCTGGTCTGTTTGTTTCCATAGCAGCTGACCCCATTTCCTCTTGCTCATTAACCACTTCCTTATCTACATCATTTGGGGTTGGTCTTGAGCCGCTACCTTGTTTAGGTTGTTCCCTCGCCCATGGGGCTTATAGCTGAGCCTCTCTGATAATAATGCCCGTAACTCGAGTATGAGCTGGCTGCCTTTGACGTTCTTCTTCCACCATAGGGGCTTTTCCATTATCACTCTTTTTCTTGATGTCATACTGCATAATTTATATAAAATTATATAAACCATCCACAATTATAATATCAAGTCAACATATAAAATTAACATTTACAATACCATTATCTAAACTAACAGTTCCCCCATGTTTCCATGATCTAGTTAATTCATACTAAGTATGTCATGTATTTTCTGATCTAACTACCCTTAACCATCATAATTCAGTGACTTATCTCACTTCATTTTGGGTATCAGGCAATCACTTTGCTTTGATACCACTCTATAATGCCCCAATTTCTAGGCATTACTATAAGGCATTATAACAAGGAACTCTAGACAAAGTCTCCCTTATATTGGCCATCTCTCACCTATATAATCCATCACTTTGTATAATCATGCATATTAAATTTAAACATCATACACTCATAGCTGCCCAAAATCGACAATTGCATTGTGATAGGTAGTCAGATAAATTTTACGCCTAGCCTATATCATGACATGCCAACCAACTTAATATAAACAACTTTATATACAACGCAAGCCTAAAATTATAAATTTACAATTTATATACATGCCAATATGCCAAAACTAAATTTCATAATTATAAGATCATAGTAATTTCGAGTCACGACCTATACTAGGCCTGAGCTCCAACCCCATGTTGGGCTCTATCTTCAGGCCTGTTAATTAAAATCAAAATTTAAATAGAGTAAGTTTGAGTAGCTTGATAAGTAAGTATTATATTAGATAGTAATTAAACAATAATTTCTGAAATCATAGTCAAATCACATGTATACACAAGTCCATAATATAAAGTATTTCACAAGAATGCCACAATGAATCTTTACTATAATGCATGAAATCTTTATTCAGCTTTTTCGTAATTTAGTTCCAACACCATTATTCTTAGATTACTTTTGTTCATTCATACTCAAACTTTATCTGTCTATCATTGTTCCTCATTATTCTCTAAGAGATAGTTAGCATAATAGAAAACACCCCTTTCCCTCTCTTTGGTGTGTCCTAATCCCTCCCTATATCCCCATCAATGAAGCTTGCGAGATCCATTACAGTATACCACTATCCTCCATGGCACCCTGTTGTCATTATTTCATAGGGATCATTGGTTCTCAACCCCTATCTAATGAGTTACTCAGGTAAGTATTAGGAACCAGATCATCCAGATCTCCCCAGTCATCTAGGCTATCACCCTACATTAATGTCAGGAAATACTGAGCTATCCATGTATCTATACCAAGCCCATATATATCTAGGCCATTCAGGCCTCCTTGCCATCCAGGCGGATCAATATCCATCAATGCAGGCCATCACTCCAACCCGGAATGCATACTTATGAAGTTCAAACTTATTTATAGAAAGAAATAAACCTGCTTACCAGTATACGATGAATTACACCCTTCCTTAAGCCTTAAACTCGATGATTCCAAATCAAATACCATGAGTTACGTACCTATACAAAGCATACATTTTTCACTAGCTTTTCTTATGTCCAGACAATCTATAAACATTTAATAGTTCAACTCATATATGTTTCATAGCATATATCTTTCATAACTTAAGTTCATAACTCATGTTTGATTTCTTAAGTTCATAAACCACACAATTACCTCATTTAAATCCTAATTAGGGAATACTTAATAGTTCAATAACACCAATAATGACATTACCCCCTTCTTAATGTATTTTCATTGAACACCCAATATGCAACTTTAAGATTTCATATTTCTAAATACAAGCAACTTAGGGTTTCTTTCCCAAATTATAAATAAACACATGTTAACATGATTTCTACTTGATTAACATTCACATCATTCAATCTATGCTTAAATTCTATTTTCCCAAATTTCCAACCCAACCAAGTCCTACTTCTATATAAAACATGCATTAGTAGCTCAATTCCTAGCAAAACTTACGTATATATGATAGAATCACTGTAACACCCCTCCTTCCTGGAGCATTACTAGTGGCAAATTCAAAGAAAATTCCTATAGAGTCTCCCCTGATTTACCACCTTTATCCTGTATACAACATGCTAAACCACAATAATTATATAACAAATATGTAAATATA
>JAYJMB010001971.1:0-14625 GCA_036873735.1 Pouteria campechiana
CTTCTTTTGGAAATTGGGAAAAAAGGTGAAAACGAAATTAGAAAAAGAGAATTGCAAAATAAGAAAAAATATAAAAAATTAGACAATAAGAAAATGATGTAATAAGATAGAAAGAGATTAACAAATGATTTTATTTTAAAGCTTTCCATTTATCTTATTCTCATAACCATTTAAGCCTATTTCCTCGTTCACAATGATAATATAAAACATTATGTCTTCTATAGTCAAGCCTATTTTTTACATACCCATTATTCCAATTTATTTTTATTATAGTTCTCTGCCTTTTTCTATGCCGTTTGGTGTTTGATAGCTTGACATCATTCCCACTTTTCTACGTATGCTTCCATTATTGATAGACTGGCCACCTGCAGCCCGTTGTATTTTATCCTGCCACGTGGGGCCATCATAACCTCCATTCATTTAAAACGAAGATGGGTCGGGTATGCATGCCAATGTTACCATCCAAACAACTGTAGATAATCCGCCCCAAAACAGAAGTAGTCGTTATTTTATTTTGATTTTTCTTGGGCGTAACTGAAAAGGGGCCCACATAGGCTGAGAGGCTTGCAATGGCTCCGGTCCCACCTATCTCCACAAACCACACAATGGCCACACTCCTCCCTCACAAACCAACAAAACTACCGCCGCCCTTTTCCCACCCAATCCAATTCGTCACCGAAAAACGAAAGACGAGATAAGGATCGATCGTACCATCCCCTTCTCACGTTTTTCTCAATCATTTATGAAATTACGATTTACCATATATACTTCACACGTCGTCTCATGACCACAAACCAATCATCCGTCGATATTTTCTTTTTTATCCTTTTTCTAAATCTAAAATTGCCTCGGAAATTTTGTATTTCTATTTTTAAAACGGAGACTTTTGAACCCTTAATTATCTAACGATTTGTCTTTTCGTTTAATGAATTATAAGAAAATATTACGAAATTGTTAAATGTAATTAATTTTAATTTAAGGATCGGTACGGATCTTGATATTTTATTAAATGGTATCACACGTGCGGAGTAAACCTGATTTCCTTAACACGCGCGACTGCCTCACGTAGTCCCGCGACGTAGAAACCAATGCATTTGGCCGCGAGATTTATCTCCAAGTTATCGCGATAAATTGGAGATGTAACCTGGGCCGAGCGCATAGCTGGACCTTGTGGAAAAGACCGTGGCCATAAAAGGGCCATTTAGTCTGATCGACACTTCATGCTCAGGCCAACGACTAGTTGAATATGTTGGAAATTGGAGTGGACTAGTCATGTCCAATTAGCCATTGATTAGCTGTCCTAAATGAGTTTGCTTCTTTACTCACATCTGCTCGGAAACTGGTGGTTCTTTGCACCACTGGTCATCGAAGTTGGACCAAGGGTCCGACCGGTCCAACCGTGAACCGATAGATTTAGTCCAGTTTGATATAAATTTTTTTAAAAAATATTTTATATAATATTAGTAAAAAATATAAATTAAATAATTTAGTTCAATAATTAAAAATCTATATATTTAGAATAAGATATACGAATTCAATTTTCAAACTTGCTGCAATGAACCAGACCAATTTAACCTCCGATTTGATTTGAATAACAATGCCTTGTATTAGTTACTGGGTCTAGCTATGGGCCTGGCCTAGAGTCCCAGCCACAGAGACTTTGATTTTCTAACCTTGTCTATCACTTGCATCCAGCAAATAATCCAGCCCATCCATTGAGCTCAATCCCTGGGCTGTGAACCTTTTGCTCAACGAGTAATTAAATGAACGGTACAGATGGTCCGATCATCATCTCATGGTTTGCAAAAACCTCGTATCACTCGAATAAGGAAGGAGAATGGATTTCTCGAAGCGTCTTAATTCTAGCGGTAAGCCAGGAAGAGGACACGCTTGAGAATCAGATAAATGCCGGGCGAGAAGACCCAGTGATTGTCTCTCGAGAGATTGAATCACATCTTCCAAAACCGAATTGGATTGTCCCTCAAGAGTCCGAGTATTTATAAATATAGAGCATACGGCTTGAAGAGGAGACGTGCTGCTTCTGTGCTTATCCTCAAAGCCACAATAGCAAGGAGTCTGTCCCTTACCCACAGCCATGGATCCTTACAAGGTTCGATTCTTTTTCTCTGTTGATTTCTCTTTATGCTTTCGATTTCCTGAGTTGGGTTGTCTTCCTTGATATGCTGTTTTGTGGAAACTTTGGATCTTGGGCTTTGTTAATCTCCTTGTTTGGATTTGATTCATGGGTTTTTGCTCTCCCAATGCATTCATTGGCAGGTTTTGCTATTTGGGGGTTCTATTTTTATGGGACTTTGTTCATGGGTTTCTTTTGCTATGATTCCTATCCTTGGAAGATTGGATTTTGATTGTTGTTTTTGACTTCTTATGGTTTGATTATGTATGTTCTATATTTTACAGGACTTTTATTATTATATTTTTTTATGAGTCCAGTTAATGATTTTCATTCTAATACTTGATTTATTAGAATTGACCAAAGGTTTGAGTTTATGTTTACGCAGTTCCGCCCCTCGAGTTCTTTCAATTCTCCCTTCTTCACTACAAACTCTGGCGCTCCAGTCTGGAACAACAATTCATCCATGACAGTTGGACCAAGAGGTATTGATTATTATTGTCTTGTTGGTATACACAGAGAACTTTGATTCTAGATGTTGATCCTATTTTCCACATGTTATCATATGAACCATGAATTGTTTTTTGTTTGTGCATCTGCTTTAATGGTTTGGTTGTTATTTGGGGTTTTTCATGTGGTGGTATCAATTTTTACCTTCAGCATCATAAGCCGTTGGTAGTTATTCTGTGGCTTGTAGTTTTTTTTATTTTTTTGTTGTGTTTTGATTGCACATTGTAGTGCAACCTGCCTATGAAGGGATGCACTTGAATCATAGCAAGAGAAGAAAGATTCTCAGAAAGTATCCTAACAATCAATTAAACTGAATTACAGTGATCGCCAGAACCTCCTTTCAAATTTCCCTCAATACAAAAATTCAAAAATATCATTTCTGAATCACTGTTATGTTTGGCATGTCCAGGATATAGCAATTAAGAACCTCTTTGAATTCAGTGGCTAATAAGGCCCCTTTGAGTCTTATTTCAATTTTAGATTTGTCGCTTTTGTCTTTCTTAATGCGTAGTGTGGTCCAGATTGTTGTCTATCTATGTAGAGAGTGGAGTTTCTTCTTCTGCTTCTGTTCTGCATCCTATGGTTTTTTGTAGACCCCAGTGCTTGTCCTGTGTTTGGTCTCTTGTAGGCTGTGTGCTGTTTTTGGTTTATATCTACAATTTTTTTTTGATTTATTCCTTTAATTTTTGCATATTTGGGACTTTCAGAAAAAAAAAAAACAGAAAATACATTCTATGAAAAAGGCAGACTGTAGGCTTAATAAAGAAGCCCCATAAAAGGCTTAACTTTGTGTTTGAAAACTGCCACCACCATATGAACTGTGTGCATACGGGAGAAGTCACTTTAACCTAAGGGGATGTTGAAAAGGATCACTTTTCTTCCGATCAGATGTATTCTTGTGCCTCTAAAGTGGCCATGGTGAAATTACAGAAGAAAAATTCATCAAGAAGTCATGATTTAATGTATGTACATGCATTTATCTACATGTTTTTGTGTGTATCTATTCTATTTTTTGAAAAATATGTATAGAAGGATGCGAATAAGTCAAGAGAATTGTTTTGTTTATCAGAAGAAAAATTCCATTGATGCCCTTGTGTTTATGGTGTTGGGAATAACCAAGAATAGATGCATGCTAACAAACTTGACATTACATTGTTTCTCTAATTTATTCTATAAAAGATCTCAGTTTCTTGATTGTACATTGTTTCTCTAATGTATTTTATGAAAGATCTTGGTTTCTTGATTGATTTCATGGTTCCATATCAAGCTGGCTATTAATCTCATCCTGTCGGTCATCGTGATTTGATCTTGATCATCGGTTTTAGACAACTGAACAGTTGGAGATCTCTTTTCAACCAGCTCGGTTGGCCTTTTTGTTGCATTATGTACTAATACATTTTTAGAGCAAATTGCTTGTGCAAATTTCACTGGTTTCTACTTTACATCAAGATCTCACTATTTTCATGGTTTTTGTTTGTCCTTTTTCTGGTGTTATTTTCCTTCCCTCATCTGTCTTTCCCTATGGTGGCACTTTTTTTTTTTTTTAATTGTTTTTCTAAGGCTATTCCGTTGAGCTGATTGCAACTGGTACTGTTGATTGGTTCTTGTTGTTTGAATAAACAGATGGTTCTTGGGATCAGCATAACTGAGAATTATTTCATTGTAATTCTTTGCATATTTCCTTATGAATTGCCATTAAAAATGGTTGCTCTCTGTAGGGGTGCAACTCGGGCTCATGAAATTCAGGTTCCACTCAACCTTAATCCTAACTCATTTTGTAAAAGTTCAACCCTAACCCTATTTTTGAAAATTGGGCTTGGGTTAGAGTTTCGGGTTGATGAAAGAAGTCAATTTGCTAAAAGGAATTCAATAATTTATCTCATCCAAATTAATAATTATTCAAAAGGAATTTCACAACCCACAAATACAAGAAATTTGATTAATAACAAAGAAATGTCAGTCATGACAAGTTGAAGTCACGGTTTGTAATCCAATTTAACAAAAAAAAATGTCAATCATGACAAGCTGAAGTTTGAAACAAATAAGCTTCACATTGCACATTGAGGTCCTGTTCAACCAAATGCTCTAGTCTTCTTTCAGGTATCATGACTGTTGGAGGAAGCAATTTCTGCAATTTCTCTAGAAGCCCTGTTTCTATTTATGCCCAGAGCTGAAATCTCAGACCTTAGTGTCTTCAAAGCATCCATTACTTTTTCCTTATCTGGAAATTCAGAAAACTTCTGCTCCAGTATCAAGAAAGAAGCAAACTTCACTATGTTTTCATCAAGAAGGCTAATTTTTTGCAGAGTGGCCAGGCTTTCATCCCACTTTCCATCAAGCACTTGCATTCTAAATTGACCGACCATGAGTGAATGTAAGGGTATGCCATATGCCTGACATTGTCAAACAGAAATGATGAGATAGGTCAAAGTGAAATGGAGTGAATAAGCAATGGAAGAGATGGGTGCCTGGGAGCAGTGGGTTCCATGCATTGGCAGGAATGGACATTTCTGAAACATAGAAGAATCTAGAAAGAGGGAGACAAAAAGAAAAAACAGAAATGAGGATCAATTCAGGTTTTGTCTCAAATGCCGGCAGTTTGTTTTGTTCGTGCCTGTGTATGCATGTGCATATGCACTCACATACGTTCATGATATTTCACTCAACCTACTTGTTGTGCATCAGATGAGTCATTTCTATATCAGTGATGCAACTTGGAGCAACCAAATTGAGTCACCTCAAACAAATATCTGCACACGTATTATGATTTAAAAGATTATCATTTAACTGATGGAAATGAGCTTCAAAGAATCAGCGGAGCATGCGAAGTCCGTGAACATGCAAAGCATCTACACCAAACACATCCCCAAGATTTGTAGCAAAAATAATGCTTTTCAGTCGTTCCATATGTCCAAGGACATCAAAAGCTGGTTGCTGCATGCACCTAGAGTAAGACATTGGTTCCAAACCTCTTTGCATTATGCCAGAAATTCTTAAACTGCACTGGCTTTCCTCCAGATATTCACTCCATTTCACTTTGACCTATCTCATCATTTCTGTTTGACAATTCATTAAAAAAGTGCAAGACTAACCACCTAAAATACAAATTCCATAAAACATAAATATAATTAGATAATTTGAAAAATTACCAAATCTGGGAGATTCAATCCTTTTTCATTATTATCTCGGTACAATCCCAAAGGTTTTTCACCAACTGAAGTTGCAAAATAAAATATATTTATGCACTTTTTGCAATAAGAATCCAGCAGAATAATTATACTTCTGCCAAATAGCAAATTCGCATAAAAAGGAAATTTTAAAACCAAGACCAGAGATTACCCAAAATACAGTGTGATCTATGTCTAATGCGTGACGTGTCTTTTGTTGTTGATGTATTAATTTTATCTGATAATCGCAAGTTTTGTGACTACCTGTCTACAAGCACTGCAATTGTTTTTCTTCACACAGAGAAAAATATTATGACGAAGCCTTAGGAAAGTAATATGACAATTGTTATACCTAGCAGTCCACAAGAACTACAATTGTTTTTCCTCTTAGCAACAAAGAAATCAATAGAGAGAGAGAGAGAGAGGGAGAGAGAGAGACTTTCTCTGCACCTGCCGAAAAAAACGGAGGATGGGTTTTTCCAAACTGTGCCAAACGCTTCTCAGTGTTGACAGCGTCACGGCAGGGAAGGAAGAAGGGGGTGTTTGCACTCGCGTGGATGACCAGGACGGGGATGGAATTTAGGGCAGCAGTTACAGCGTCACAGCGGGGTAGGAAGAAGGGGGCATATGCACTCACACGGACGGCCGGGACAGGGATGGAATTTAGGGCAGCAGGTTAGTAGCAGCGACAATGTCTCAGCAGAGAAGGAAGAAGGGAGCATTCGCACTTGCACGGACGGGGATTAGCTGATTGGGGTAGGCAATAGGGCATTTCTCATTCATATATATATTTTTTATAAATCATTTTCAAAAATCGAATTTGGGTTTGGGTTGACCCAACCCGAGACTGACTCAACTTTAAATCGGTCCTGGTTGAACCCGGGTTCCTCGGGCTCAGGTTGTGGAAAAGCGGGTATGAGCACTGCTGGAAATTGGGTTCGGCGAGCCGGGTTACCCCTAGCTCTCTGTGAATTGTTAGTTCATACTTTATCAGAGAAGTTTATATAGTGTCAACATTTTATCTTTTGCATTTAAGTCTCACTGCTTTTCTTCAAGTTAATTGGCTCATTTCAGCTTATTGTTACATATATTTTACTTTCTCAAATGTAGTAGATTGATATGAAACCATGGCACGTTTTTATCTTGGAAGTCTTGTTGCCTTTGTCAATTAACATTGAGATGTTTATGCTATGCAAAGTGGGCTGCATATTTAATCACCAAATTTATGACAAAAGTTTATTGTTGCTTTTTATTGATATACATAGCAGCATTGCATTTCTTTCATCTAAGATTTTAAATCCCATCAGTCATAGATTTAAATCTGATAATTATTTCCTTCTTTAAACAGGGCCAATTTTACTGGAGGATTACCATGCTGTTGAGAAACTTGCTCAGTTTGACAGGGAACGCATCCCTGAACGTGTTGTTCATGCCAGGGGAGCTAGTGCAAAGGGATTTTTTGAAGTTACTCATGATATTTCTCACCTCACCTGTGCTGACTTCCTTCGGGCACCAGGAGTCCAGACCCCAGTCATTGTTCGCTTTTCAACTGTTATCCATGAGCGTGGTAGCCCAGAAACACTGAGAGACCCCCGAGGTTTTGCTGTCAAGTTCTACACAAGAGAGGTTAGAAGCTTTCCTTTTCCTAGTTTGTTGGCACTGTTATTTATGTTCATGTATCTTTTAGTGACATTTCCATATAATGACAAAAATAATTGTGGCAAGACCAACCATTCGTAATAATCCCTGTGCTCCTTAGTGCCCCACTTTATTCTTTTGAAGTTGGACTTGAAATGATAGTCACCGCAATTTGTTTCTCGTCTCACTTTGAGCAGAGTGGTCTCTCACAATATACGCTAATTTCTTTGTGGAATTTGATTAGTTTGGACAACTCTTGAGTAGCAAATGGAGCCTTAAATATGTCAATTGATGCTTTGGTGGCTAAGGGAGGTGAAAGCACTCCCTTTCATTGTGTATGAATATTGTGTTTCCCAGGATGAGCACTTAAAAACTTTGACCATATCAAACTCAAATGTTGGTCACTAAATCTTTGGACACCCTATGTATGCTTATGCATTTATATATGATTTAGGGCACTGTATTATATTGAGATTTTGTTAGCCAGAAGGAAATTTATTGCTTTGTTTCCCTTTTCCTACAATTTGTCACATGTAATTGATTTATTACTTGTTTTTGGCTTTCAGGGAAATTTTGATCTTGTTGGAAATAACTTCCCAGTCTTCTTCATTCGCGATGGAATAAAGTTCCCTGACATGGTCCATTCTCTGAAGCCCAACCCAAAGTCGCACATCCAGGAGAACTGGAGGATACTCGACTTCTTTTCTCACCATCCAGAGAGCTTGCATATGTTTACCTTCCTCTTTGATGATGTGGGTGTCCCACAGGACTACAGGCACATGGATGGTTCTGGTGTTAATACATATACTCTTATTAACAAGGATGGAAAAGCCAATTATGTGAAGTTTCATTGGAGGCCCACTTGTGGAGTGAAATGTTTATTGGAGGATGAGTGTGTGAGAGTTGGAGGGAGCAATCACAGCCATGCTACTCAGGATCTGTATGATTCAATTGCTGCTGGAAATTACCCAGAGTGGAAGCTTTTTATCCAGATTATTGATCCTTTTGATGAGGATAAGTTTGACTTTGACCCTCTTGATGTCACCAAGACATGGCCCGAGGACATCTTGCCTCTTATGCCAGTTGGACGCTTGGTCCTGAATAGGAATATTGATAATTTCTTTGCTGAAAATGAGCAGCTCGCCTTCTGCCCTGGGATCATAGTACCAGGAATTTACTATTCAGATGACAAGCTGCTTCAGACTAGGATTTTCTCTTATTCTGACACTCAGAGGCACCGTCTTGGTCCGAATTATTTGATGCTTCCTGCAAATGCGCCCAAATGTGCTCATCACAACAACCACTATGATGGCTTTATGAATTTCATGCAGAGGGATGAGGAGGTACTCTCTATAAATTTCATGTTGATTCTTATTTCAGAAGGAATTATGAAGTAATTGATGATCAAGTATTCGCTTGGTCATGTTTCAAGGTTCTTGACCATGCATACGGAATCCATCGTTTACTGATTCAGATGATTCATATGGCTGGATTATCCAATTGTAGTATTCAACCTAGCCATATGCTAGCCCTCTCTCTCTCTCTCTCTCTCTGTTTTTTTTTTTTTTTTTGAATTGTCTGTGCCCTTCAAATAAGGGCATTGCCTGGTCAACATCAAGGCTTGCCTGCCTGTGTCCTTGGTAGGGATGGTTTGAGTCATGAAACAGCCTCTCAAGCAAATGGAGCTACGGCTACATATGTTTCACTTTCCTAAATCTCCATCAGTGGAAGGGGAGCCTTGTGCTCGGGTATGCCTTTTTGTGCGCCCTTCAAATGCTAGCTCATTTGACAGGATGGACGAGCCATTCAGATGCATGCTCATTTGATAGGAGGGGTGCTAGGACATCATGCATACCATGATGGTCAACCATCTTTGGGATTTAGTGTGGCAAATGCAGGTTTTTCCTGTTTAATTGCTGGGCTCAAATGGCACGGCGATAATGGTTCTTAATTTTAACAATTTTTTTTTTCTAGTTATTGACTTTTCAATGGTACGACAGAGTTGGATTATGCTGACAGAGTTGTGTACAGGTGGATTACTTCCCTTCAAAGTATGACCCTGTACGTCATGCAGAGAGGTACCCCATCCCATCCCGTGTTTGTACTGGGAAACGGGAGAAAGTAAGTATTATTATCCCATTTTTTCTCGAATTACCAGTTGTGAACTTTGCAATAGACTCCATCCATTTGACCAACCTAACAATATCTTCTGTGTGTTCAGTGTGTGATTGAGAAGGAGAACAATTTTAAGCAGCCTGGAGAGAGATACCGATCCTGGGCACCGGATAGGTGGCTGCATTCCCCTTGTGTAATTTCCTTCCCCTCAGGGATATGGATTAATTAAGTTCTAATGTTTACCTCCTATCACATGTTTACAGACAAAACCGCTTCATTCAGCGATGGGTTGATGCACTTTCTGACCGTAGGGTTACCCATGAAATCCGCAGCATCTGGATCAGCTACTGGTCTCAGGTACTTCTATGATTTCTCATGACCAGTAACAATGGTTTTCTTCTCCTATTATTAGCAATAGAGCTGGTATTTGGAAGGCTTGATGCTCGATGCTTGGTAGGCACCATCTAACTTGCATCCAACTTTAATCAGAATCACTAGATTGTAGAAAACACTTCCACGTGTCAGTGCTCTGATCTGATTGGTCAAACAAGCATATTGTTTCAGCAATCGATGCCTTTTTGTTGCCAGTCACCAAAGATAGTAGTCCCATAAACAATCAAGCACAACCTTGTAGTTCATGGTGCATCTTGGATTGTCGATTTAACCTATTTTTGGTCATCCAAGCAATTTCCATGTATTTGGGGGATAATGCGTCATCATGTTGCACATGGGTGTGGCATTTTTTGGCCCGTTCTCTTTTCTTGTACAATCCCAGTTTGAAGTGAAATATCGTTAGATAGTTTAAATCCTATTTAGTGCAACAAATGAGAACATGAACAAAGCATGTGAGGCCAATTTGACTTCATTGGTAGCCTGGAAATTGGACCAATCATGTTGATATGTGGCATGTAATCTTCTGGCGATATGCAGGCTGACAAGTCTCTGGGACAGAAGTTAGCAACACGCCTCAATGTCAAGCCGAGCATGTGACTTGGGCATGCTGGGAGCTGCTCTTGAGAATCAAAAATATACAGAGAAGGATTTCAACGGAGTGTTGATGGATATTTGTGTTCTTCTGGTACTAAGAACATGGAAGTCCAGTTTGATTAGATATTGTAATAAACAACTTATCATTCATAAAACACCTTCACATGCATGCATACGTTAACCTTTTATTATTTTTCCTCTCTCTTCCGCATGCATATTTTAAAATATGATTTTTCTGAACATAAATCATGATCAAAAGAGTTCTAAACCTAAAACAATCCATACTGTAGCTACTACTAAGTAAGATGCTTATTAATTTGTCATTTTGTAATGCTTTATAAGTAGGAATTATCATTTGGTTCCCTTACACGTGCCCTCTCAAAGCTTTTTAGATTTTAGTCCAGTTGAATTCGTATTAAGATTTAAAATTAGACTCGAGTGCGGCTACTCAACACGCCCTCAGAAAGGACTCAAGAGTTCCCAACCACTCCACCCAAAAATTTCTGTGAGAGGGCCTGGTTGATCTTTCCATGGGCCCATGTTGTCGATTTTCCTGACTTGGATTAATCTTGAAGCAGTCCACATTGTTTCCTGGAGCAGACTGCCCAGGTCTTTATTTAAAGGCCTGGGAGGTCGGGATTACTCGAGAGGCTCTCCTATAAACCTGTTCACACGTCTGATGACCACCCTTGTAATTACCAAGCTAATCATAATGCATTGTTCTCATGAGAAATTTCCTCGGGAAACCGGTCTAATGAAACCCATTTAATCAGCAAGATTTTGGTGCCAATTAATTTTAATGAACAATCCATGCTGTAAATGTACACCAGAGAAATGTTCGTGTTGCGTCCGTTGGCCTAGCTGCCGGGCAAGCCAAACCATGCATGCCTTTGTAGAAAGTATTTCTTAAAAAAAAATTATGCAGGCAGGGTATGCTTTGTTGTAAGTGGCACTAGGTCTGGGTAGTGCATACCTTTTCTTTAAAAAAAAAAAAAAGAAGTACACGACATAATGCAATGTCCACCCACTTAAAAATAAATCTGGACATTTTTAAAGAACTTTATTTTTTAAAAGGCAAAAAATAAGGCTTTCTAGCATTTAAAACATCACAGAGAAAATTTGATCGATATTCACCACAGATTGGTAAAATCAAAATCCACTTTGTCAGCAGCTTTTTAAGGCCAAAACTCGGAAAAAATGCATTGAGCGCTATTCCTCAAATTTTTTTATTCTTTAATAAGATTCCTGAATGTACCAACTCGATTTTCAACACGGTATCAAAGATGCAGACTTAATGCTCCGGACGCGTAGCCCCCAAGAAATAAAGTATTGCGTAGACATGGGGTTGACATCTCTTTACATTGTATACTATCGGTATTGTCAAACTCTGACACCTGGGGCCACAAAAGGGCGAAATATGAATATATCGTGCTTTTATCATTGTCAGTTTCCATACACATGGCTCACGGCCAGCCTTTTTGTCTACTTCCCACTAAAGGGATTAAGATCCATGCTCAAATAAAAATTAAATTTTTTGGGTGCACCCCATCCATGGTGATGCTTCAGATGAACGGTTAGGATCGTCTGGATATATCTCCACATATGGCATAGGCTCTTGTTGGTGCCCAGGAAAGTATTGTTGTGGTTGAAGTGACTGCCTGCGAAAACATAAATATATAATTCCAATATCTTCTTCTTTGATTAGAATTTCTAGTTTCGAATCCGCTTCTGCTAGTTTTCACGTTTCTTATTTCTTTATCATAAATCCGTTTCCATCGGCTATTCAAGGAAGAAAGTTTCGAGGGAGATTCTAATTTCACTTCATTTTCTATTTCCACCAAGCATGCGTGAAATATTCAACACTATGTACCTTAACAGTGCCGTTTATTGAATGGACTCCTTCTCCACTGATTAATTAACTAGAAAAAGAATGATGTATGTGCCTTGCATACATGGAAAACTACAGCTGAAGAATCAGCCGAATTTTAAGTTCAAATGTCAAACGGGTGCCCCACATCCTCCTTGTAGCTAAGTAGGCGCTGATGTCATTCACCCACATTAGATTATTGATGCACGCACATCTTTCCGAACAGGCCAACCTGACATGGATGGCAATGACTCTTCACTTGTATGCCAGCAGCAGTTGGGCGACTGGAAACAATGACGTTGTTGCATCACAATCTCCTCTACGTGGTTGATGGTTTGGCCCAATGGGAGGTTCCCAGCCCTATAACCCTGATGTATAGCCACTAGAAAAACCATGGAAAGAAATGGGTTTTATAAGCTTTGTGTGGGTTGCACGTAAGAGGGAAATTGTAATTTAGTCCTATGCACTTTTCCTTTGGAAATATACTAACCTTGCTTACGTTGGCTTGACTCTTTTTTGTGGTCAGTTACGCTCGCATACCACCTTCGTCACATAAACTAACAGAAATTGCACCGAAGAAATCGAAGTAAATTAATCCAGTCGGCTTTTCAACTCATAGTCACAAGGTTTAATTAACAGCCTCTTTTCTGTATTTAATTTGGGAGATGTTAATGAATTGCAGATGCGATTTACGTCAAATCCCCAACTTTGGAAACTCACTCTCTTTGGTGTGCTTTGTAAATAGTGACTCAGTTCACCGAGACTGAACGTGATTTGACTGAAATTAAACTCAGGAAGAAATTGAGTGGAGGTGGACAAATTCAAACTAGCTTTCAAGGTTGAAAAATGGGGATGTTTTATTGGTTTTTCCCTCAACATGGATTGGAAGTATTTTAAGTTTCAGGAAGAACGGTTGTCCAGCTGAAACACGAAACTAAGTTCGAAGGTTTGCAATTAATGAACAGTTCTATTCCATTCATGGGTTTCTGTTTCTGTTTCCAGAAGCAACCAAAACATTTCCAAAGTGAATCCACTGAGTTTCTGGTTCCAACTTTCTCGAACGTTGTGAAGGTAATTATCAGCAGAATATGATCTATGGGGCCGTTTGTTCTTAGTCAGTTTCCATATTTCACAGATAGAGATTCAGTTTTTAACCTGTTTTGAGCATCTACCCCAGGCATGGTTTCCAAGTCATTTATTTAACAGTGTCAGCAAAGGTTATCCATGCCCAAAAACTATTATTCTTTTGATTACTTCCAATATTTCCATCATTGGCATGTAGAGACGTAGTTAAGAACGAGTGCATAACAATCTACATCTGCTCAAAAAAGAAGCAATTCGATGGTCAGTTGTCTTCAGATTAGATATTTTCCAAGAAATGCTGCAGCCATGATGGGGACTTCAAGAATTTACTTGGTTAAACCAACCGTGAATCTTTCAGGGTAAAACACGGTGCAAAAACAGTCATTTCTGAGTTCAGTCAACTCCTCTTTATTTTTAAGACCTTACCAACAAAGCCACATCCTCATGCATCTAGGTCATCTACAATAACATTAACTAGGTGGGTATATTTTAAAATTGTTGTGGAAATAATAAAATGAACTTTGATTTTTAATATTTGTAATTAAAAATAGTATACTTTAATAGAAATGTAATCTGGGAGACTTCAGTGGATAATCACTATGATGTATGATGCTCTGCTTACGTGGTCCTGCTTCTGCCTCTCTTTCTGCCGAAGTCTAGAAGCCTGCAAGGAAGAAACTGATTAAAGAAAGTTTCATGATTCTTTTACCTGAATCGATGGCAGAGAAATCTGGCGGATATTAGAATTATTTTCATTACCATGATACTAACACAAATTAGATAACTCATCAATTCCGGTTTATTATAGTGGCTGAAACTTTGGGTGAGTGATTAAGAGATTTAAGATTCTAAAAATTTATCAAGGAAAAAGATTAGACAACTCCACATTGTGAAACTACTATCAATAAATTATGTTCCAAAACTCAGATGGGTTCAACAATTCCAAACTGATCTTTGCAAAGTCCTGTTTACCCCCTACAACGACAGAGAAAACGTGATTTCCATCTGTCAGCAGTTTTTATGAGAAGCAATGGAGTTAAAACTGATAGCAAAGGGCCATGATTCTGGACAGTTTAATATGACTTCCATTTCATGCATGTGATTTCGGAGATCTTATCACAGCCAGT
>JAYJMB010001972.1:0-15895 GCA_036873735.1 Pouteria campechiana
ACGTTCCGTTCGCATTTCGTTTCTTCCTCATTATTTACTGTGCCTGATCTGATTTCTTGAGCGCGTTCTCAGCGACCTCGAACAGGGTACAACTGCTATACTCTCTTCTTTATCTTTTATTTTTGTTTCTTCCTCATTTCTTTCTATGGCTTCTTCCACAATATCTTGCCTTCTTCCTTCTTGTCCAATTTCTGTTCTCTTTATTTGCTCTTCCTGTCTTGGATTTTGGGAGATCCAGCTTTGTGGAGTCAACTTGAAGCCAATTCTTTTTACTGTGTCCTTATTGATTTCCTCTATTGCCATATAGTCTTCTTCATCTTCCTTGGAGAGGTCAATATTTGCCATCTTCATAAGCTTGCTCATGACCATCCCATAAGGTAGGAAATACTTGGTGGAAGTCTTTACCAAGTAAAGTTGATCAGCTATGATTTTAGCTAAATTTATCCTTTTCTTGTGCTTCAATTCCTATAATATATTAGCTTCCTTTTCAAAAATATGATTAGTATCTCCTATTTTGGGATATATGTTGTTGAATATCAGCATACGGGCTAACTTGAGATTCAAATTCAAATGACTGACATGAAGGTAAGTCACATTTTCTTTAACATCCACCTCAGCCAAATCTGAAAACAATCTTATTCTGTCTAATGGCCAATCAATTTCTTGGTCTTCTATTTCAAGACTATTAAATGTATTTCATATACTCTCTGAGCATAGATCTATCTTAGTCTTTCCTATACATGACTTCCTGGTGTTATAATTGAAATTGTCAGCAAGGATTTGAATCATTTTGGTGTATAATTTATCCTTATAGCTCATGAAGCTTTCCCATCCTTAGAATCTAATCCAGTTTGTCACTTCAAGTTTTAGGCCATTTTCTTCAAATGCCTCAAAATCAAATGCTCCTGCTTTTACTATTTTCCTGCCTTCGAAGTATTTGCTAAACTTAGTATAAGTAGATGAATTGCTATTGAAGATTACCTTAAGAAAGTAATCTTCCGTTCTTCTTCTTCATTCCTCAAAATCTGACATTTCTGCTTGCTTGCTAGCCCTTTTTGTCCTTGCCATTTGTAGCATCAGATGAAATTTTTGGCTTAGGATTTTGAATAGGGGAGTTCTCAGAGGATCTAGGGACAGAAAATCTCTAGTATTAATCGAGATGGGAGCAAGTTAATGAAGGAAAAATGTATACGATGAAAGGACTTGGAATCAGCTTAGAGTTATGAGATAGTGGCACAGAATTTCTAAGCTCAAAGTTTTAATAGAGAATGGAGCTTCTATTGAAGTGTAACAGAAGTTCTATGCGATGTAGAGCTTACATAGAGTTTCTGAGCTAATAGCCTCAAAAGTTCTGTGGACCTTATGTGGAGGTTGAATTCAAGGGGTGGAAGTTCTGTGCAGAATAGAAGTTTAATAGAAATTCTATGTTAATGATTTCAAAATTTCTACAGAATTAGTTTTACGCATGTAGAAGTACTAGTTTCAATAGGCCCATGTGATAGAAGTTCTAAGTGTTACAAAACTTTTGTGTGATTTTCTTTGTGCTTTGACAAAGTTTTTGTACTACTTTTGAAGCACTTTAAGAGATGTTCAAAGATTCTATGTTACTTTTGACATACTTCTTTAAGAGCTGTTCAGAGATTCTGTGTTACTTTTGACATACTTCTAAGTGATGTAATAGAATTTCTATTATAATTCTGACATATTTTTGGATCAATTTATTTAATATTTATGAGTATTTTTAGGCATTTAAGCATTAGAATTAAATATGTATTTTATGAGCATGGATCTATTACACGAGTTCTCTTCTAATTTTGCAGAATCTATCTTTTGGAAGGGGTTTTATAAAAATATCTACTAACTAATTTTTAGTTGGTACATGTTCTAAGCAAATATCATAATTTTGTACGTGGTCTCTAATGAAATGATGTCTTACCTCTATGTGTTTAGTTCTTGAATGTAGTACTGGATTCTTTGTCAGATTTATTGTACTAGTGTTATCACATCTAATAGGAGTATTAACAAATTTTATTCCATAATCATTTAATTGCCATTTCATCTATAAAATTTGTGCACAACAACTACCTACAGCTACATATTTGGCTTCGGTAGTTGATAATGCTACAGAAGTTTGTTTCTTTGAAAACCACGATATGATCATGCTTCTAAGAAATTGAAAAGTTCCGGAGGTACTTTTTCTGCCTACCTTATATCCAACAAATTTTGAGTCAGAGTACCCAGCTAATTCAAAGTTTGAACCTTTTGGATACTATAATCTAAGATTTGGAGTATTTAAATATTCTTTAACAACAATTAGATGTGATTATTTAGGATCTTACTGAAATCGTGTACACATGTATTTACTAAACATAATATCTAGTCTACTTGCAGTTAAATATAAAAGAGATCCTATCATACTTCTATATAATTTTATATAGATAGATTTACCTTTTTCATCCTTATCCATTTTGATGGTTGTGCTTATTGGTGTGGCTAATGGCTTTTCTTCTTTTAGAGCAAATTTCTTGAGTAGTTCCTTAGTGTATTTTGATTGATGGTTAAAGATTCCTTCCTTCATCTGTTTTACTTGAAGTCCCAAAAAGAAGTTTATTTCACGCATTAAACTCATCTCAAATTCTCCCGGCATTACTTTAGAAAAGTCTTGACATAACTTATCATTAGTTGCACCAAATATAATATCATCCACATAATTTTGAACAATTAGAATATTATTTTTGTCATGCTTGATAAATAGTGTAGTGTCTACTTTACCTCTTATAAATCCTTTTTCTATTAAAAATTTACTTAATCTCTCATATTATGCTCTAAGAGCTTGCTTTAATCCATAGAGAGCTTTCTTGAGTTTGAAGACATGGTTTGAATCATAAGGATCTTCAAACCTAGTTGGTTTTTCTATATAAACTTCTTTATTTATAAAACCATTTAGAAATGCACTTTTAACATCCATTTGATAAAGCTTGAAATTCATGAAAGATGCAAATGTTAATAACATTCTAATGGCCTCAATTTTGGCAACAGAAGCATATGATTCTTCAAAGTCTATTCCTTCCTCTTTACAGTATCCTTTTGCTACTAGTCTTACTTTATTTATTATTACTATACTAGATCCATCTAATTATTCCTAAAACTCCATTTATTTCATATTATAGATTGTGGTTTAGGTCTTAGAATAAATTTCTATACATTGTTACATTTGAATTGATCTAATTCTTCTTACATGGCTATTGTCCAATTTTCATCTTCTAAAGCTTCATCTATGCAAGTTAGTTCTAATTGAGAAATAAAAGCAAAGTTACCACATACTTGATTATATGAAGATATAGTTCTTAATTTATCATAAATATCACCAATTACTTGGTTTTTAGAATGATCATGCATGAATTTCCAATCTTTTGGAAGAGTATTGTTACCTTCATTATTTAGCTTATTGATGGATGATCCATCATCTGGTTCTTCTTCATCTTTGTGTGTTTTTGTTTGTGAAGAATCTTTGTCTTAATCTTGTATTTGTATTTTCTCTATAGAAGTAGTATGTTCTCTTGTCTCATCACCAAAATCTCTCATCTTTCTAGAGGGGTTAGTACTTTTATCAAATTTTACATGAATGGACTCTTCTACAATCTTGTTTTTCAAATTGTAAACTCTAAATGCTTTGCTAATATGGAATAACCAAGGAAAATTCCTTCATCAGATTTGCTATCAAATTTGACTCAGTTTTCCTTTCCATTGTTAAGAATAAAGCATTTATAACTAAAAGTGTGGAAATGAGAGATGTTTGGTCTTTTGCCATAGTATAATTCATATGGAGTTTTGTTGAGTATGAATCTGGTACAAATTCTATTAATAATGTAACATGAAGTATTCATTGCTTCAGGCCAAAAGTATTAAGGTAAGTTATATTCACTCAATATTATTCATTTCATTTCTTACAAGAATCTATTTTTCCCTTCAACTACTCTATTTTGCCGAGGTGTTCTTCATGCAGAAAAAGTATGTAAAATTCCATTGCTTTCACAAAAGCAGTAAATTTCTGATTTTAAAATTCTCCACCAGGATCACTTCTTATGGCTATTATATGAGAATTTTGTTCATTCTGTACTCGTTTGGTAAATGTTTCAAATAATGAAAAAGTCTCATTTTTAGAAGCAAGACACATTATCCAGGTGAATCTTAAATAGTCATCCATAATGACATATGCATAATGTTTCCCTCCAAGACTTCTAGTTCTTGTTGGTCCAACAAGATTCCTGTGTAGCAATTGAAGTGGTTTCGTTGTGTACACTTATTTCTTTGATTTGAATGATTCTCTAACTTGCTTTACTTTTAAGCAAGCATCACATAATATATTTTGGTTAAATTTCAGTTTGGGTAAGCCAACTATAAGATCTTTATTGTATATTTTTTTTATCATGAATTTGTTGGCATGTCCGAGTCTTCTATGCCACAATAAGGACTCTTCATTATTTTTAATAAGATATTTTACTTGGATATCATTTAAATATACTACATACACATTTTCACATCTTTTACCAAGTACTATAACTAAATTCAAACCATCTATAATAGAACATATATGCGATTCAAATACAACCTTATATCCATTATCATAAAATTGGCTAACGCTTAAAAGATTGTGTTTTAATCCTTCTACTAGTAAAATAGTTGAAATAATAATAGAGGGAGGTTGGCTAATCTTACAAATTCCAACTACTCTACTTTTTCTATTATCTCCAAAGGCAATTGTTTCTTTGTTTTTAACTTTTAATTCTATGAGCAACTCTTTCTCTCCTATCATTTTTCTTGAGCAACCACTATCAATATACCATTTGCTAATTCTTGTTACTCTCAAGCACACCTGTAATGATAAAATCAAGCTATAATTTTTGGTATCCATTTAGGAATAGGTCTAGGTGGGTTATTAGCAGAATATTTTGGTACCCATTGCTTTTTAGATGCTACTAAATAATTATTTGTTTATATTAATGTATGTACTGTGTCAACAATAGTTTTTGGTATCCAAATTTGGTTTTGTTTGGGTTCTAATCTTCTTCCAAGATTGCTAGTTTTTTTTTATGATTTTCTCTACTTTTATTTATCTTTAGTTTAAATAATATAGAAGTTAGTATTTTTCTAAGAGCATGATTTTCTACTTTTGTTTGTTCAAGTTCTATGTTAATGTTAATTTTGAGTTGAGCATTTTCTTATTTTATCTTAGAATATTCATAGGTTATCTTTTCTAATTCTCTTTTAGTTTCTTTGTGTTTAGCTTTTAAATTTTTAAAATTTGAGTACAATTCTAGTAATTCTTGTAAATCAAAAGTTTCAGTTTTTGAATTTACCTCATCTTCATGAATGACCATTAAGCTTATTCTTGTATGATGCTCCTCCTAATTTCTTTCTTTAGAGTTGAGTGAATTGAATTGAGCCTCATTTTCTTCTTCTATTTCACTCAAACTTTCTTGCATCACATTTTCCAGCATTTCCCATGCAGCCATTGCTTTCTTCTTCTTTTCAAATTTTCTGTTGTTAGGAGTATTTTTTTTATCAAAATAAGAATTATACCTTTTCTTATTGTCTCCTTGTCTTTTGTCTAGTTCTGGATAGTCAAATCTCATGTGTCTAGATTTATTGCAGTTTTAACATATTGGAATCTTTTTCTTTTCCTTGCTCTTGTTGTTGGTTTTGAAGTTGTTTCCAAATTTCTTCTTTCTTATCATATTTCTGAATCTTTTGGTTATTATTGCCATTTCTTCATATCTTCACTTGCTGAGGCTTCTTCCCAAGAATCTTCATTTTTTTATTCAACTTGTAGAGCAAATTTCTTGCCTTTGAATTTATCTGGAATCTTTTATTTCATTAAGACTTCATGGGTCATAAGTGATCCCATGAGTTCTTCTACTTTCGTTTTAATTAAATCCTTTGCTTTCTGTATAGCAATTACTTTAGGTATCTAGAATCTAGGTAGAGATCTTAAAATTTTCTTAACTAACTTGGGTTCTTCATATTTCTCTCCTAAGCTTTTTAGTTCATTGGTGATTTTGTGAAACCTTCCAAACATTTCAGAGATGGTTTCTGATTCTTTCATTAAGGAGC
The DNA here is from genome assembly GCA_036873735.1 of Pouteria campechiana. Lineage (NCBI taxonomy): Eukaryota > Viridiplantae > Streptophyta > Magnoliopsida > Ericales > Sapotaceae > Pouteria > Pouteria campechiana. The sequence goes on from JAYJMB010001972.1 coordinate 6,115, forward strand.
TTCATATTCTTGCACTAGAATATTTATCTTAGTTTCTTTAACTTGATTTATACTTTCATATGCTACCAGAGAGCTTATCCCAAATTTATTTGGCTGAGTCACATGCAAAATTTTTTTCAAATTCAGATGAAGATAGTGCACAGTAGAGACAATTCTTTGCTTTAGCATCACATTCTACTTTTTGAAAATCTTCTAGTGTGTATTTATCTTTTGTATTTATAAAATTCTTTCCATTCTTAACTATAAGCAATAACTGATAATCTATGACAGTTAAGAAGTTTTGCATTCTCATCTTTTAATACCCATAGTTGGTTCCATCAAGAAATGGGGCTAAAAGTGGATTTTCCTTCAGTAGATATGTTGTGGAACATACTGACCATTTGAATCTCCTCACAATTTAATATACTGGTATTTGAAAATTAACTAGTGAAGCCTACTCTGATACCACTTATTGGTCCCTAACTGAATGGTAGCTCAAGGGGGGTTGAATTGAGCTTTAAAAAATTTTAGCTAACCAATAAGTGAATGTATGTGCTTAGAATAAAAGAGAGAATAATTTTCAGCACAATAATTTTATAGTGGTATGACCCTTCTGGGTTCCTGCTCCACTTCTCTGAGTTAGTCTTCTTTACTGAACTCAGGTTCCACTAGAACAGTTATTGATTTTAAAAGCTCACCAATAACTTACTGGTTTTCCATCACCAAAAACTCTTACACGTTGGTTTTTAAGCTTGCCACTAACTTACCAATTTTTCAAAGCCAACCAAAAACTTTTACAAATAGCTGGTTTCATAGAACTTATCAACCATCTTTTTGTTTTTCAAGATAAAGTGTACAATAACAATGCCTCTTATTTTAGGCTAATATGTACAAAAGCTAAAGCTTAATTGAAAGAATAAAGTAAGTAATGAGATCAGATTCAAACTCCTTTTGAAGTTGATGTAGATCAGATATTGAGAATTCTTAATGCTTTGGCAGTAATGTAGCAGTTGGAGTTGAATGATGAAAAGCTTTGAATGCTCTTATTTTAATTAATAAAAAATGATTTTTAGTGTAATCCTCTTTCTTAGTTTTTGTAGTCATTATCTTAATATTCTTTGTATAGGATTTAAATTTTTAGCCATTGTAACCTTTGGCATCATTTTCAAAAAAGTTAGGCAAGTTTGGTGATGACTTCTATGCATTGTTGAAGTTGAAAGATTTTTAGTAGTGTGCTCAGAACTTTTGTACTTCAGTTTGTGCCTTAAGCGAATGTCTGAAGTGGTTTTGTGGAACTTCTGTAGTAAGTAGATTTTTAGCAATATTCTTTTTAGAGTTTCTATCTGTTATCTTAATCTTTAATGAATATATTCTGAACTTCTGAAGAACCTCTGAGAAGCTTCTGATTTACTTCTGTAACATAAGCTTTGATCTTGATATTTTTCTTTGACTCATGCCTTTTTGGAAAATGCCTTTTGAAAATGCTTCTTTGTATTGTCAGCATTCTGCATTACTTCTGTGTAGACTACATTCCTTTTGAGTTGTTTCTGGGTAGCCTCTGAGTTTCTTGCGAAGCTTGGGCTTTGCTTCTATATGTCTTCATGATTTATGCTTTATGCTTTACTTGAACATATTTCTGAGAGTACTTCTGACTTGATTCAACACATTGATTCTCAGTTTCTACACTACTTTTGTGCATTGTAAAATATTCTGCATTATTTTTGTGTAATGCTATTTTGCTTCTGCATAATTCTCTATCACTTCATGAATTATTCTAACATGGTTTTGATGACTTGACTTATCTTTTGGTTATTTCTGAGTGGCTTTTGAACATCTTTTTATTTGAACATTCCTTTATTACTTTTCTTAATCTATTTTTGATATTAATACTGCAACACTTAGCAAGTAATTTGTTAGTACCTTGATTCTTCACTCATTTGTTTGTTCATCATCAAAAATAAGTTATTTAATCTAATTCATCATCAAAATCAAGCTTAGTAAAGGGGTCAGACTTAATAATATTGTCCATTTTGCCTAGTACATCCTTATCAAGAACCTCACAGGCCTCATAGATTTGTTGCTTCTAGGGCCACACCCCTTCGATCTCGTCCTGTCACCCGCCCTAAAATGGTGACATTGAGCCTCACATATTTAGCCCAGAACTCCCTCCCTCACCCATGCGATGTTGGATCTCACATCAACCCCTCCTCAGGGCTACCATGTTCTCATGATACACACACCCATAGACTATTGGGAATTGGCTCTGATACCAACTATAACAACCCAGTGCTCCAGTACATATTGTCTGCTTTGCTTAGTGCATCCTTACCAAGAGCCTCACCGGCCTCACGGATTTGTCCCTTCTGAGGCCATGCCCCTCTAGGCCTGTCCCACCACCTGCCCCAAAACGGGTGACACCTTTGCAACTGAGCGGCATTAATGTAATTAATATATTGATTTGAATTTATAATAACTATCAATGAATGGCATGAAAATGAAATGCATATGAGCATACTTTAACAATTTTATGATGATATAAATGTGTTTGAATTTGATATCATAATGTCTACCAGTGAGTTGGTGGTAAGCTCATGAAAATCATTGGTGTACAATGAGTTGGTGGTAAGCTTGTGAAAGTCGTTGGTGTATAATGAGTTGGTGGTAAGCTCATGAAAACCACTCGTGTATAAACTAATGAGTTGTTGGTAAGCTCATGAAAACCATCAAAAGTAGATGGTAAGCTCGTGAATACCATTGAGAGTTGGTGGTAAACTCGTGAAAACCACTCGGGATGGCATGAATGGCCTGGCTACCGCCTATGATGGTGAAGAGACCTGTGATGGTCTAGAAGTGAAAAGGTCTGTGATAACCTAGACTTGACACCCGGGTAGGGTGGATGCTCAAATGGCCTGGGGCTTGGCTACGATGCTTGGATAACTCGGATGTGATATTACACCTCTGATGCCCGTGTCTGGCAAAGGTGGATGGTCAGTGTGGCCAGGATATGATAGGAAGGCTTAGGATTAGCCTAGATGAATACTAATTAGTCCTGGATGAGCATGTTTATGGATTATATTGCATGTATTGATGTAAATTATTATTATCATTAGGCTATTATAAAATTGTTGTATTGTGTGATTAACGTCATTGTATTGAATAAAAATGCATGACTAAATAGCATTATGGCTTGGACGGCATAGCCATGTTGTAACATTATGGAGTGTGAATGTGCCTTGATGGCACAAATGTGTAAGGGCATGATCCCTGATGTAGTTAATTTGTGGTCCATGTGAAGCAATAAGGGTGGGGTGCCAAGCAAGGCGGTAGGAAAGCTATTGTGGATCAAGCAGGTTTCGTAGCCAGGGACATAGAAAGAGACTAGCATATAATATGTAATGAGTAACAAAAATGATTAAGCCTTGATAAGGATGGATTGATATGGATAATGATAATTGGATCAATGAGATTGCCTAATGATGAGGTAATGTAAGAATTTTAATTATGTACTTGAGCTAATCATGAAAAAGCATGTGGATATGTTGCATGTATGTATTTGTGTGTATGACTATATGTCATGAAAGTAAAGTACGACCCTAGGTTTTAGGGTGCTTGTAAGTCCTATATGAGTATAAGTGAATGATTAGGATATTTGATCAAAAAAGCCTAACTTGTGTAGCGTATCATATGGATATAGATCCACAAGGTGTAACATAGGCAGAAAGCAATGATAAAAATTATACTTATTTATTCTGTAGCCTTAGATTTTACACAGCGGAAGCATGGTGTGAATAAAATGGGAAAATATTTGACATATGGACTGAGATTTAAAGTTTTGAGGTTGAAAATTTTATAAGGAGGGTGTTGTGTAACACCTAAGGTGTTAATTTGGGTTAATTATGAATTTGATGGTTGTTAAGGCTATAAAGGCAATGATGATATATGGTGAAAATGTTGAAAATGTGAATAATGTCACTTGTGCCTAGATTTTAACATAAATTTTGGATGATTTAGAAAAAGTGTTTAACATAACAGATGTATATATTAAAATTATGTTTCTAATAAATTAAGAATTACTTAATTCCAAGTTCATATGAGAAAGTTATATCTAAATAGAGTAATAGTCTCTAAATTCAAAAGGCGTCACTTTGAGGCTCCACAACTCCAAATTAATGTTGACTTAGAAAATCTTATTAACATAAAAGTTGTAGCCCTTAAAATTATCTATTCAATAAATATAAATCACTCAATTCGGAGTTCATATGAGGAAATTATGACTAATGCACTAAAACTACTCCTGATAGGTGGTAGGGTACGTGGCTGTAAGAATCAACAAGAGGTTGGGAGGGCAGAAGGCAGGGGGGTAAGAGGCTACCATATGGTAGTGGCCCGACTTTTTAAGTCTGATTTTATTCTGTTTTCACCCCAAGCCATTCCATTTCCTCCTCCCTCTCACCCTAGTCATGCCCTAGCAACGTTATGCCTATTTTCTTATTGTTTTAACTGGGAAATCATCTTGCTAGCTAGATAAACTTGAGATCTTTCAGTTAAACCCAATTTTCATCCATTTGACCTGTTAAAAGAAAAAAGAAAATGACCTCCAAATGAAAGGTGCAACATGGAGATGGAAGCTTGGTCCTTCATTTGGGAAGAACGACTATGCTTGAAAGCGGAGCTAAGCTCGATTTCCTAACCAAATCTTAGATTTTTGATTTTTAGGGTTTTGGGAAATGGTGAAGTTTTGGAATTAAGTGCTTAAAAATTCATAGGGGAATGATTTAATACAGTGTTATTGTGATTTGGCATAAGAAATTGTGATTTATGCGAATGAGAGTTTCTGTGCATAGTGGAAATTAGGGATTTCCTGATTTTTATTGTTTAATCATGGGAAAAATGACTAATGGCATGATTATAATGTGTTAGAATTAGTATGGAGTGATTCGGACCAATGAAATCAAATTTTAGGTTAAGCCCTTGTTAGAGTTTAAAGAGGATTTTTGTGTATGGGCTATATAAGCCATGAATTCATTGAATTAAAAGTTTAATTGAGTTATTTACAAGTTGTTTAAATGTTTATCATGTAAGATGCCAAATAAATATGTCATTCAAGGGGGTTTCTACTGCTAATTGTGGAGAAACCCTAGTTTAATTAGTCTTTATCACATATTTGATGATCATAGCCTGAGATTGGCTATGAAAGAAGTATTAATATGATTTGATATACGGAATACATGATTACAAATGGTATTATTGCTCTGTATAAGATGATCTAAGAATGATGAAAAAGATAGTGCTTGAGAAAAGGTTTTGAGCGCAAGGCCTAAGGTAAGTAGGCGCCCCTTGTTTTAATCGAATGAATGGATAGGGATAGTGGGTATCCCATTATTTCTGGACATGTGTGTTTTGGATAAGGGATAGTAGATATCCCGTGATGTTTTAAGAATTTGATGTTTATTTGTTTTATGAATACATGAATGATTATTTCATGTATATATATATATGCCTGTGAACATTGATATGCATATAGTTGTGCATGTTGGATTGATGAGATAGTTCATTCCTAGATTCATTCTTTATTATATTGGTTATACATGAATGTTGAGGATTTGGAATATCCTATAGTCGAATTGGTCCATGATATGGACATGTGAGTAGGGATAGAGTTTATCCCATGAGTCTTGCTATAGTTATAGATTCTATGAATGTATATCTTGATGGAATGAGAAGCATTCCATGAGTTATATGTGATGCCTGAATGACAAATTTATGGGGTTATGCCTGTATGACATAATTTGATGTGTGTTGTGTCTACATGACACCTAGTTTTATATGATGAGCACAGAGTGGCTGAAAGATGAGGTGATATGAGGTGCCTAGAGGGCACCTATATGATATAATTGCATATGCCTAAACGGCGTAGAGCATCGTAGTGAATTGAGGACTGGAGCCTCCTGGATATATATTCATGTCGTGATAGTGTGTAATCATATTCTGGATGAGAACATGTGGTAGTTTGTTTATTATTGTTTTATATTTTTGCCTACTTATTGAGTTACCTAAACTCATGCCTTCTTATGAAATTTTTAGCTAACAGGCCAGGTAAAGACTCCCAATTGAAGATTGGGACGGATGAGCGAGAATTGAAGACATATCTAATGGTATAATGAACTGGGATTGGAATCCCCTGATTTAGATATTATTGTATTTGATTAAATTATTGTATGATTGTAATTAAGAGTTATATGTGATGTATAATTGTAGGTTAAAAAGATTTCAATGATGTATGACATGTCATAGTAAATCATTTAAGTATTTGATAGTGTGAATGGATTGGTATTAATCCAAGGTAATGTATTGCTATCATGATCCGGTTCTAATCTTGGGTGGAGCTGTGAGTATGAGTGTAAGTATATAGATATGAATGTTGTTTTATAATTATAGAAATGTAAATTGTATTTGATTTTATATATGTATATTAGGAATAAATCCTAATATTCTAGTGAATACTCTACCAAATTTTAGGCAGGATATATCCCTTAAAAATAGAAAAATTGTGAGATTATGGTAAAACTTACCTTATGAAGAAGGGAAGTGGCAGTGTCCCACATTGGCCCTAGGGTGCCGTGGTCAAAAAGCATAGGGTGGGGTTGCGGGGCATTATAGTCTTAAAGCCATAATGAGAAATACTTTCATTATGGATAGAGAATGCTCAAGACATATGATCGGGAATAAAGACCTCTTTAAGAATTTGAAACTAATAAATGGGAGATAGTTGCATTTAGCAACATGATAAAGGATTCATCAAGGGTATAGATAAAATCCTTGGTTTATACAATGCATGCATAGAGAATATATTATATGTTGATGGTCTCAAATATAACTTACTTAGTATTAGCCAATTATGTGACAAAGGTCTCAAAGTTGCGTTTGAATCATTCACATATAATGTATTAGATGTTGATAATAGCTTATTGTTTATGGAAAAAGGCATGAAAATGTATATATAATTCATCTAGATGAAATTGTAGGAAAATGCCTAATTATTGTGAATGATGACCCATGGTTATGGCATAAAAGAATGGGACATATTAATATGTTAAATATCAAATCTCTATGGAAGAAAATTTTAGTAAATGGTCTACCCAAGCTAAAGTATGACAAAAACCAAATTTTCAAAGCTTGTCAAATGTCTAAATAGACCAAAATCTCTTTTTCCTCCAAAAATGAAGTATCCACATCCAGATCTCTAGAGTTATTACATATGGATTTGTTTGGACCATCGGACTTAATTATACTTGGAGGGAAAAGATATGTGTATGTCATTGTAGATGACTACACTAGATTCACATGGGTAATCATATTAACAAGCAAAGATGAGGCATTTTCCATGTTCTCTACTTTTTCAAAACTTGTTCAAAATGAGAAGTAGCTCTCAATTATCTCAATTCGAAGTGACCATGGTGGTGAATTTGAAAATATTGTGAATAAAAATGAATTCACCATAGCTTCTCATCTCCTAGAACTCCACAATAAAATAAAGTAGTGGAAAGAAAGAATAAAATAATCTAAGAAATGACAAGAACCATGTTAAATGAGAGCAAATTGTCTAAGAGATTTTGGGGAGAAGCAGTTAACACAGCTTGCTATGTACTAAACAGAGTTACCATTAGAGCGATTTTGCGAAAAACTCCTTATAAGCTTTGGAAAAGAAGAAAACCAAACATTTCATATTTTCATTCCTTTGGGTGTTTGTGTTATATACTGAATAATGGTAAAGACAATCTTGGAAAGTTTGATCTAAAGAATGATGAGGCTACATTTCTTGGCTACTCTTCTAACAGTAGAGCTTTTAGAGTTTTCAATAAGAAGACTCAAGTTGTAAAAGAATCTATACACGTAATTTTTGATAAGACTAGATTAACCCTGGGAAAGGAGATTGATAGTGATGCAGATGAAGTCACAAAAAGGATAAAAAGCTACAACTAGAAAAGCAAGGGGGAGAAGGAACTTCAATGCAAAATGATAGTCAAAATTCAAAAGTGAAAAGAGAGGCTAAATTTGAAATGAGTATAATGGGTGAGCTAAACTATTTCCTTGGATTGCAAATCAAAGAAAAAGATGATGGAAACTACATTTGTCAATCCAAGTATAAAAGAGACATAATCGAGAAGTTCAAGATGGAAGAAGTAAAAGCCGTAAATACTCCAATGAGCACTTTAACAAGATTAGATAAAGAGGAGAAGGGAAAACTTGTTGATAAAAAATTGTATCGTAGCATGATCGGTTCCTTGCTATACTTAACTGCATCTAAGCCTGATATCTTATTTAGCATGTGTTTATGTGCTAAATTTCAGTCTAGCCCAAGAAAGTCACACCTAGCTATAGTAAAATGAATTTTTAAGTATTTAGTTGATACACCAAGTCTAAGGTATATTATCCAAAAGGATATGGTTTTGAATTAATTGGATATTTAGATGCAAACTTTTAAGGATACAAATTTGATAGAAGAAGCACCAGTGGAACATGTCAATTTCTAGGAAATAGCTTAGTTTCATGGTTTTCTAGAAAGCAAACTAGTGTTGCTCTCTTTACTACAAAAGCTAAGTATATAGCAACTAGAAGTTATTGTGCGCAATTACTTTGGATGAAACAATAACTTCTAGATTATGGTTTGCATTATAGAATATTCCTATAAGGTGTGATAAAATAAGTGCTATATGTTTAACAAAAAATCTTATTTTATACTTTTGCAGAAAGTATATTGAAATTAGGCATCATTTCATAAAAATATCATGTAGAAAAACATGACATTTGTTTAGAGTATGTGCCTACCAGAAACTTTTTACACTATTAGAAGAGAATTGGGAATGATTGAGGCCATTATATAAGCCTTATATGGTTATGCATTACCTTGATGATTTTCCTCCTAATAATGAACTTTCAATGAAAGTTTATCTAATGTTTGCATGTTGCCCTGGTTAAAGATTTTCTCTACCATTGAAATTTCTTTTTGCTGCTGACAAAAAGGGGGGAGAAAATATAGAATGACTTGTTTGGAAGAAAGGAAGCTTATCATGACTTGCATCTAAACAGGAGTAACATCATATATGTCATGATCTTTCTTTATGTTAAAACGAAAATATCTAAATTAGATAGGGGGATAGATAAGGGGAGTTTGTAATTGCAAATGGATCATTAGCACATTCTTTAAATGACACAAGTCTTTAAGTTTTGTCCTCATTAAAAAGGGAAGATTGTTGGATTATGTGCATGATTTTGATGAGAACAAAATTTATTTTAGATATGATATATGTTAATGATGTTGATAATTTAGAAAGCTTGGAATATAGATAGACATAATTGGATTGTTTGAGTGATTATTAATGCAAGCATATACACATGTTGGTTATTTGATGGAAGTTTAAAATGTTTTACAAAATAAGAAACTATTATGATCCAACTTGCGTTAAACTTAGTTTATCATGATTTATGTCAATATATGTTTAAAATGGACTAATGTGTTGAAGGGCTAAAAATATATATAGCTACAATACTTGCTATAGTGTTTGCTATAGTGTCAAGGGCACTGCTATAGTGACAAGGGTTGGAGCTATAGTATTGCTACATTAGTGCCTACCATACCCTAGGTGCTTGCGTCTATCTCCTGCAGTATTCCAGCAATGATGCTTCTTCTTGACGACCCACAACCGAATTCCCATGCGCTTGGCATACTACCTGCCACTGTTACAGTAATTGCTACAGTAAAAGTGCTACAGTAAATGGGAGTGATGCTACTGTTCATATC
>JAYJMB010001973.1:0-15895 GCA_036873735.1 Pouteria campechiana
TACTTGGATGGATGAGATTTTGTTGATTTTTGTTGAATTATTGATTGTCATGCAGTCTACTTACGGAGTCTGTTTAGGCTCACCCTTGTTTTATTCTTCTTTTAGTTGATAGGTCAAGTCCAGAAGAAGCAAGATTGGTAAGAATGTATAATACTTGAAATTGATATTTTTTTTGTAAGATAATTGGAAAATTCCCATCTTATGTATATTGTAATTATAATTAATTTACGTCATAATGTATAATTGTAATTTATACCCGTATCAATATAATATTACAGAGTGAGGTGTATGGTGTATTTTAAATGAAAATTATATGGTGGTGTGGTGGATTCATTGTCATCATGATGCAGCCGCAGTCCTGGGGGAGCCTGTGGAATTATAAGGATGTTGTGTGGATGATTGGAGAAATATTGGAGGGTATAATTTCTTACTTCTATGAATTAAAATAAAAAAAATGTATCATAATATGTGATGAATGTTTGTACTTAGGTAGACAATCCTATTTTCAAGAGAGACTATCCAATTTTCTGTAGAAATTAGGTCAACAAAAAAAAATATCAAAGCAACCGACCCTGGAGGTGGAAAATCATGGTATGATCATGTGGATTTACGGTGTAAAATGGAGTAACAGCCCGAGGAGGGCGGGATATTATAGATACTCTACCTCCCAACTTCCAATTATGATGGATCCAATTATGCACAATGGAAGAGGAGATTGGAAATACATCTTATGGCCAATAACCTTCAACTATGGAAAATCATTTTCATTAGCATAAGTGAGGATGAAGTGAGAGCACAATAAGAAAATATCAAAGCTATGAATGTGCTACTATATGCTCTCTACCCCACCATTTGCAACTTCGTCTGAACCTGTAAAAGTGCAAGAGAAATGTTGGACAAGTTACAGTTAATTTATGAGGGGCAAGCTAATTTGCACTTGAATAAAACTAATGTTCTTATTGAGATTGATTTTAGTGCAGGAAACCAAATAGCAGAAAAGGAGGAGCAACCTCCAATAGAAAAAGACTCAAGGGTTGAGAGGGAGCAACCCAAAGAAGAAGAAGAAGAAGAAATTGCTAAGCCTCGAACTTAAATTGAAGAACAAAAGGCTAAAGCAATTGAGAGATACTCACAAGTTAAGAAGAAGCGATTTGTGAAAAATAGAAAAGTGGAGAAAGAAGATGAAGAAAGGAAAATATATCAAGCTCCATCAAAGGACAAATGGCTTCTTGATACTTGATGGTTCAAATTATAATACCTCGCAAGTGAACGAGTGTATAACAATACAGTGTGCATAAGCAAGGGTTAATCCCACAGAGAACGACAAACTAAGTTAATTAAATTGAGTTACTAACTAAAACCAACTTTAAAAAGATGGATTATTGGTTTGAACTAATAAGTATAATAAACTAAGAAGTTAATTAGAAATCTAGGGCTATTAAATGATATAGGATAGATTGCAAGTGACAAAGGTCTAGTGTTCAGATTTCACCACTTAATGACTCCCCCTTGCTATTTGGATGTCAGATTCAATGCTTGCTTGGGTTTGTTCTTTCTATGATATGATTATTACCATTTGGTGTGTGGGTTTAAATAAGTGCTTTCACTCATTCCAATTACCTATAGTGTGTCGCATAATTGAGGTGAAAACCCATTACGATCAAGAACTATGAACTAAGCAGAATGGTAGTGCATTAAGTGTGCACCTTAACCTTCTACTTTTCTCATTCAAGGAAGCTCATGTTTGTGCATTAGGTGTGTGCCTTAACCATGCATAGATAATCAATAATATTAATGAAACTAGTGATCAACCAATCACACAAATCAAAAGATAGAAATAAAACCCATCAATAAAAACATAGACTTGCATTAAATAATCAATAATCTAAATAACAAGGTTCATCAAAAAGGGCTACATTTTCACCTAGAAAGAAAGAATTAGTTCATGAAGAAAATAAAAGATACTCCTTTCATGAAGAACATCATACTGTAATTAGCCTTCTTGAATTCCTTAGCTTTTCTCGAATCTCCTTCTTTTCTCCTCTAAAAATCTTCTGAGTAGCCTCCAAGAAAACCCTAGACTCGTCACTAAAGGACCCCTCAAAACTACTAAAAACAGGCTTAAAATTGTAGCTTTTTGAAAACCTAAAAAATGTTTAAAAAATAATAATTTTGCAGTTTGATTAGCCGCTAGCATCGACGGTTCCAACACGCTGATCATCCTGCTCCTTTGCTGCTTTAGCTCCGCTCCTTTGCTGCTTTGTTTGCCTTCCGTTACTTCTTTGATGCTCCATATTTGCTTGCTTTCTCTCCTTGTCTCCACTCTTCCAATAACCTAAACACCCAATAAAAATATATGAAATTAGCATCAAACTTATTAAAGATTGCATGGAATTAAGCTTGAAAATACAAAATATAAGTAACTAAAATTCACTCATCAAATACCCCCAAACTTAAATCCTTGCTTATAATCAAGCAAAATTAGCAACCAGACTAGTGAATCAATTAGAATAACCTTCTCTCTTGAATAATCAAATACATACAAGACAAATTATACATGTACACATTATCCATGATTTATTCAAAATACTTCCAAAATAATTACATGAAACTCATACTTTTCAATCATGTCATGCAGTGAAAATTATGGATGTGTGTGCTATGTCACTCTTATGCTCCATGCATATTTGTCAACTTACAATATGTGAACTAAGGATTCTAATGACTATCACAAATTACATCATAAGCTTGCTTTCATAATCCCTCTCACTTGGATCAATAGGCCTTTGGTTTAGCTAACAAAGAAAGGAAGCAAAGATCATTAAAAAATGAGACATAATAAAATTGCACAAGATTGTTCTCTCTCTTCAATTTTGTTGGGAGTTTCTCTATCTTTCCTTAATTTTGGGCTATATTACTATCACACCCCCAAACTTGCTTTCTTTTTACTTCATAGGACATGATCCCCCATTCTAAACATATTTCTTTACTTGACTTGTTTTCTTTTGTCCCTTGTTTTCTTTCTCTATCATGGTATACTCAATTTTTCACACCCCCAAACTTATCTTCTTTAGCTTCATTCATACCTATCAACAACTATAAGCATAACATATGTCTCTTAATAGGTAACACATGGTTTTTCAGGTAAAATAGGTTTGGATAATGAGGCTAAACAAAAGAATTCAAATTGTGGTTTTTCACATACCTTACACATGCCATTCTTTCACAAAGCTCAATGGGGACACTAGTGACATAAATGTACTATGTTTGCTTGAAAGGTTCAAACTGATCAAAGAATTCCTAAATCACTTCCTAGAAAACATGTTGTATAGGATTTCGCCTTGAGGGATACTCAAACAATTTCTAATATGCTTGTTACAATCAAAATAAGTCAATTAATTTATAATATTGTCAACTAATTTGCATATTGCATAATTATGACATAATGTGCATGAAAAATTTTCACTAGTCATGAGGAAGAAAGAATTTGTACAAGAATCAGTAGATCACAAGGAGTGCCTATCCTTCTTCCTAAATTATATGCAATGGTAATCAAAAACTCAGCATACTAGTGATTCATAAAAGAGAAATATCCTAATTAATTTCAACATTGGCACATAATTGCTTTTGGAGGTAAATCCTGATAGCCATAATATAAATCTCACAACAACTAACTCAACAGACTCAAACTCAAACAAAACACTCCAACAAGACCCTCTATACAAAACACAAAACCTAAACAAAACGAACAACTACTCTCCCGCACTTGAACTAAACATTGTCCTCAATGTGAAAAATAAAATAATAGAACCGAGGACTTACCTAAAACATGTCAGACTACTCATCATAGGAGGCATCTAACTCATCATTATCAGCTGTTGGATGGAATGGTTGAAAAACTGGAGAAGTGGGAAAGACAATCGAGCCTGCATCTTGAAAAAAATTGCAGTTCTTAAACATAGATTGCATTGCCATACCATAATCCATCGGGAAGTTAATTTGCATTGTTGTCTATTGCTGCCAGTGCTCATTGGAATCCCGCATGTTTTTAATCTGGTCTTGTAGACCAGCTAGTTTAGGGGGTACTACTCTAGAAATGCCTTAATCATCTCTGTTGGGAAGAGCTTGGGGTAGTGGATGATGGGCCCATTCTTTGGCTTGATGCACTAGTCTGTTCCAATTGATCCATAATTGCATCATCTATGAGAGGGAGTGGTGGCTAGAGTTCTTCTTGTGGTTTGACACGAACCCCGCCATGAGACATAGTTGACAGATCAGGGATGGATGGCCAAGGCTACTTGTCGATCTTCTGGCCAAAAAAGAAGTAATGGAATGCTCTATCACCCTCCTCACATCAATAAATAACTGTGTCATGATAGCAAAATTTAATAGAGCTCTTTCTTTGGTAACATCCGAAACATGGTTAGAAGGCATCAATTTAGCAGAAATAAAATAATGCCATGCTTGTGGGAATGCTCTCAACTAACCTCATGGAAAGGTGATCCCTTTTTCATGTTGCATCTACCATCTACTGCCCGTCTTAGCCAAATGAGCAATGACTATATCATAATCAAGGCCCTACTCAAGCCATGCAATAGTCATCTCCTCAATACCTTCCAATTCAAAATAGTGGTTGATAGAAGACCTATCATATGAAATCAGTTTCCCTCTCACAAGAATTCTCCTCTAATCAGGATCCACCACATATTGCACTCTATCATTGGCGTAGAATTCCCTCACCAATGAAATTGTAGCCAGCTCAGGTTGAGCTGCAAATCTTTGCCACTGCCGTTGAATGATGTTGTTCTGGATGTCATAGCATGTTGTGTCAATGCCTCTCTTACGTATCCCTTCATAATTTATAATGGTTGTAATGTATAACTATTCTGCTTGTTCATTGAAAAATGTGAGCTCAAACTCTGACCTCTATCTTTTGGATGGTCCAGAAGGTGTAGTTCTTCATGGAGGCATACTGACAAACTATGAAAACAAAGAACACTTGAAACTCAATATGATAATTAATCAAAAGCTAGCATATCCCAAATCACACACTTCACTGCAATACTAGAACCATGCAAACAATCATGCATACTCAAGTAAGCTCATTTGCAATGCAACTTCTCCTTAGGCATTACAATAAACACCTAGCAAGCACCTCATTCAACATAACTTCAATGCATTTCTCATACATGACAGCACTCCCATAAAAAAATCATGAAGCATTAATCATGGAAACTAAATAAATCATAAGCCAAACATTCCCTTAAACACTAGGAGCTCAATTAACTTAACTCCACATGCCACAATCATAGATCCAAAACAACGTGCATGCACATGCATAAGGAGATCAAAATGAACCGTCATAGACCATACAACAAATACCCTTCAAGATATGGACAAATTCACTTCACAATCCCACAAACTTCACACCACTATAAGCATATATACCCACACACATCATAGCATAATGTTCACCTTGAAAATCATCATGAAATTTCTCAAACATTTCATCAAACACCTAGCACGCAACTTTGAAAAACTAATCCTTTCATCACAAAATTCCATCTTCTTTTCTTCAAAATCACAATAAACATTAAGAAAGGATCAATGAAGTATAAAAGATTGGATTTTGCTAAGAAAATCAACACAAGCATCTCTCAAGTAATTTATCAAATACTTCATGTGCAACATGACGACCCACCTTTTAATCACATAAACCCATCACTTCATGTTATAAACTGAAATAGAATTTTAGAAACACTCAAAAAAAAGGAAAATATTCATAAAAGAAGCAAATAGTTTAAGTAAATAATGATCTATTCAAAATAGTGAAGTATATTTTATTTTTGCTGACCAGTCTAGATTCTTAATAACATACTATTTCGTGATAGAAAGAAATTACACTGATTGAACTGCTGCATAAAGCTCACATTTGTTTGATTTTGCTAATGAAAGAAAAAGTGTAATAATCTCTCAACCGTATGTAGGAAAAGCTTGAAATGAGTACAAGAAAGAAGGAGAATGACAAGAAATTAAAATCATCTTCACAATCTACAAACTTTAAGCTGAAGAAAGAAAATCAATTATTGAAATGAAAAGTCAAGATTGACATCATCATTGTGAGCTCAAATGCAGAATTGAAAAAGGAAGTGATAAAAGAGATAAGTTTACCAAACTTGATATATATTTGATTGATAGGTACATTGAACATATGCATTTCACTGCCATATATTCTTGATGTTCCTGAAATGTACTTTTAACTGCTTTAGATTTGAGTTGAATTGAATTCATTGTTTCTAAACTAAATCATCCTAAAAATTTAAATTGATATGTAAAATGACTAATCCTTAATATAATTACTATCCCAATACATAGTCCAGCCTATTTGGGAAACCTCACAGTTTAAGGTCTCGAATAGGCTTTCCATGCCTATCCATTCCTTCTATAATCATCATTAAGGCTTGAATTCCCAAGATAGAAACAATTAACAAAATACCTTAAATTTTTATGAATGCTTAAAAGTTATGCTGCACTTTACCCATTATTCCTATTATTCATGACTAAAATGTTTGTAAGAAGTTTTGAGCATATACAACTTCAAATCATATGATGAGGAAATTCAAATAATATGTGATAGTCTATTTCATCGTAAGTTGTTTTCTACAATTTTCACATCATTTGGAGCAGTTTTAGTATTTTGATCATAAATTTCTCGTATTAAGTTAGAATTGTGTGATTCCTAATTCCTTAGATAGATAATTTAAAGGGATACAATTTATTGAATCAACCTCTTTTTATAAGTCATTGGGCCTCAAAGTGACACCTTTTTAATAAAATGAAATTCAAAACTAAGTTTCAGCTATTGGAGATGCTGCAATGTTCTTGCTATAACTTTCTCATACAAAATTAGAATCATGTGATTCTTGATACATTAAAAATTTAAGAACAAAGGATACAACTTTGATGTTGAACACATTTTCCAAATCTAACTCTAAAAGTACCAGAATTTGCCTAAATGTGCCACCTTGCATTGATAAAATTCTTTGGTGATCAAATCCTGTGTTGAACACTAAAATATGTTTCTTGGATGATTTGTTCAATTAATAAGGTAAATAAATTATGGTATAAATAGATGTGCAAAAGCACATATTGAGCATATAAGGACATACAAAAGGCTTATAAATGTTCTAAAGATGATTGAATGAGTGTGGTCTGAGTGAGCAAGAAAAGTGATATCTATTTCAGATTGCCCCACTCTATTCAAGTTTCGTAATGAGATGCCTTATAAGTAGAAATAATGATGTTTCTTGAAAATCTGATCTTAGATAAATTAAAGAAATACTTTTCATGATGCACCCTTGGATCAAGCACTAAAATTTAGTTACTTTTGATGATACAAAGTTTAGGTTAGAAGAAATCAACATTCTTGAAGATATATTTGAAAAGTTGTTGATTTCTAAGCATGCAAATTCAAAAACTTGAGAAAGCCTGAGAAATGTTCAATTCACATATATATATCATATGAAGGTGTGCTATGTAAAGAGCTGAAAATTGTTGAGTAACTTTCTTTGAAGATTTGAAGCACTTTTACTTTATCTTCTACTTGGTCTATGATAAGTAACAGATGAATTATGGAGGTGCAAACAAAGTTCTTTTCTCACTATTCACCAGATGAAGTAGCTTTGTCTATTGGTTTATCTATTATAAGTTATAAACAACTTTTGATAGTGCAGAAAAGGTTACAGCAAATAAATTGACTTCGTCTATTAATTTGTTTGTAGAGAGCTATAAATGAATTTTGAAGGCGCAAACAAGAAATTACCTTCTTAGTTATATTTCTAGGCCTACCATCTTAAGAAAGGAACATAAGAAACTTATGTTGTACAAAGCATCACCTAATGATCAAAATGATAGAAATCCCAATTTGAATTAAGAAAAATTCAGTGTTGTCATCATTGAACAACATTAAGAAACTATTTAACGAGAAAAATAAACACAACAACTAGGATCAGACATTGACATATCATAACTATTGAATGACTAAAATAATGTGTGTTTGTCACTTATATGTTAAAACTATGATGTTTTCATTCTTAAAAAGATATAGTAAAGTTTCTTATGCAATTTCTTTGTGGAATATGACTATCAGTTCAGTTTTCTTTATGTTTAAATGAGAATTATGATTTTGATGCCTCCTTGAAATGATATATGAATTGATGTATGATTGAAAATTGTTTACATATCTTAAAAACTTCAATTACAATTTGAATGTTGCTCATGACATGAATCTATTATATATATATATATATATATATTATTCAAAAATAATTTTATCTCATACTCATGGTTATGTTTTGTATGAGACCAAGATCCATATGTAATTATGAATTCTTTAAGAACCCAACAATACAAGGGGAGAAATATGTAGATTTGTGAGTCATAACCTTAATACAAAAAGGAAGAGAGTTTGGAACAAAAGAAGACTTGGGAAAGAATGGTCTATGCTTTATATATTTCTACTTTGTGTGCTTTGATACAACAAAGGATAGCAGAACATTTTGGATGAAAGTATTGATCCCATGCCATGTTCCTAATCGCATTTACCTGTCCTATCTTTTAGCTATTAAGGGGAAATACATATCTCATTCATTTCATATTTAATGGCAACAAAAAGGGGGAGAAAATATAGAAAGACTTGTTTAAGAAATTTGGATGGTATTCGGAAGGATGCTTATCATAACTTGCATCTAAGAGAAGAATAGCATCATACATCATGACCTATCTTTATCAAACTCCATAGGATTACACATTTCAATTAGATGCGGGATTTTGTTATTGGCTCATTAGTAGGTCCCTTAAATGTCACAAGTCTTCGATTTTGTTATCATAAAAAAGGAGGAGAATGATGGATTATTGTATGATTTTGATGACAACAAAACTTATCTTAAGAATTGATTTATGTTAATGAGAATTTCTAGTATAAGAAGCTTGAAATGTAGAAAGATATGCTTGAAATATGTGTACTTTATTAGGATATCATTTACGCAAGTATATACATCTTGATATAAGTCAAGATATATTTTTAAATGAAAAAGAATGAGTGCTTAGATGGGTTTATAAAAACAAATTATAATTCAAATTGCATATTTATGCTTTATAACTTATGCAAACTTCATATCGATTGGAAATTCAATACTTTGCAATAGTTCTATCTTGTAACAATATTCTTCCAAGCAGTTCACAACCTTTCTAGATTGTAAAAATAGACAATCCATTTAAGAAAATGAAATGCTTGAAGATTCTAAGTGCTAAATAAGAATCAAACATCAAGAACAAATTCAAATTTCCAAGTGCAGAGTTGCAGGTATTTGTTCTAATTATCTACCATATTTTAGAAAGTTTGAGTTACAATGATTTTGAAATATGCTCAAACATGTCAATCTGAATACTCTATTCAAAATCTCATACTATCCAAAGAAATAATGAAAAGGCAGCAAATGGAAGAAGAAGTTTAGAGAGCAAAACACATTTGTTTGAAATGAAGAAGTCCAAATTTGTCTATAACCAACTATGGACAAAGTAGGAGATGAAGAAACTTTGTCTACCTAGAAAGAGACTTTGTCTAATATTAACTTTAGACAAATCCAATGAAGCACTGGACAAAGTAAGCGGCTGAGTTTGTCATAATTTATTATCTTCTTTCCAAAACCATGAATCAAGTCAAAGCTGCAGCATCTCTTTATTCATCAATTACCTGAACCAGCTATTCATTTTCTTCTATGTTAAGGTCAATACTACAGAACGACTCTAAGCATATGAGAATTAATTAGAAGATGACATTTTCAAATGGGAGATTATCATAACGATCTTCTACATTCATTTTTTGCTCATCTACCTTCGTCTCTACATTTGACGAAGATCATCTTTCTCCAATAGTCAAGTTTTAAAGAGAGCTATTTAAGGAGAAGTGGTATGATGATTCAAAGGTGCGGAAAGAGTATTTTTCAAGAGCTTAAATCTTCTACAAAATTTCCACCTAAGGCCAAGAGCTTCAACTTCTAAATATCCATTCAAGAGCTTCAATCTTCTAAATCTTCAAGGCCTTCTTATTCATACATTAAGGGAAGAGCTTCTGCAATACAAAGAGCCACAAAAATCCTTAAGCCTTCCCCTATGGTTTTATTGATATATTTATAAAAGTGTGCTTAAACTAATTTATCCATTTCTTTTTAAATGCCTTGAGCTAATATTGTGGATCAGACTCAAGAAGGGCTATGATTGTCCATTCAGACAAGAGTTATTAGTTTATGCCCCCTGGAGATGGAATCCAAAAGAGTTTTGGGAACACTAGTTTATGCCTTTTAGAACTGGAATCTAGAAGCGTGTTGGAAACATGCCCCCTAGAGCTGAAATCTAGAATAGTTCTTCGAGCACTATTGTATTTCCATTACATGGAATATAGTGGAACCCAAGGCACAAGAAGAGTGTGCTCATGGAAGAGTGGACGTAAGGACAGGGTTCCCAAACCACTATAAAAATATTATATGTGCTATTTATGTAATTGCTTTACTTTCCTTGCACATGACTACTTTATCATGTATCTCATATTGTATTGCACATAAGCACAAAAAAGGGGATATTAGTTAAATAAGGGACAAGTAAGAAATTTTTATAAACCCAATTTAGCTCTTCCCTCTTGGGTATAGCGATCCTACTGGACCCAATACCCATTACAAGATTAACAAAGACTTATTGATCTAAGTGAATAGAGTTATCTATATTAGTGGAGAGGGAATATGAAAAGCAAGCTTATGGAGTGTTTTGTGAAGATCATAGAATTACTAGTTTGCACATTGTTGACTAAAACGCATGCAAGCAGCATGAGATTGAGATTGCTTATATATACTTTCACTTCATGAATGGATTGATGAAGCATGAGTTTCATGAGCTTACTTGGCAAGTATCTTGAATGACTTCTGAATTATGTGCACATGAGTAATTCGACTAGAATATTTTTGACTGTTTGAGAGAGATTCTCCTAACTATTTCATTAGTTTAGTTTGTTAATTTGCTCAAGGATGATCAAAAACTAACTTTTGGGTTTATTTGATAAGCTCATAATATATCACATTTTTATACCTAAATTTATATATTTTGGATCCTCTTTTGATGTGATTTTAGTAGTTTATATTGACATTCAAGTGAATATTGCACTTAACAAAGTTTATTTCTATTTCAGACATCAAAATCTATAAAAAAAGCTAGAAATTTCAAAAGTTGTTACTTTGAAGTAATTTCTGGTACTTATGGAGGCATATTTGAAAAATGTGTTCAAAATAAAAGTTGTATCTTTTAAAGTTATCTGTCCAATGAGCTAAGAATCACATAATTCTAAGTTTTGATGAGAAATGTATGATTAAAATACTAAAACTGCTCCATAACTGATATGTCTAAAATCAAGTCCGAACATAGTAGACCCATGTCCGGATTGGCTCTACTATGTCTGGATTGGCTTTATCATGTCTGAATCCTCCCCTTTTTACTCTTGTAATGTTTGAATCTCAATCCTAAGTCCAAAACAGATGCTAAACTTTTCAAATATGAGTTTCAAATGTGTTACATATGTTATTGCTAACCAAACAATGATTTGAGAGATTAGCAATGTGTTTTTTAGCAATTGGGTGACACAATGTTTTTTAGACTTGTAGTTGTTTGAACATTATTTGGAAGTTGATTTTTAGGTGCAAGATGTATTTCAACCTTTGGAAACTAGGATGCTATAGTAATTGCTTATTTAGAAGTTGCAGAATTGTAATATATTTAGAAGTTGCTAAATCGAGAAGTGCTTAGCTTTGTAGAAGTTCAAATAATTATTGGGAAGAGTCTAGAGATGCTTGCAACTTGTATTATACTTGGAAATTGAGTTCTCTGCATAGGGGAATTGTAGTTCATGGAGGATTTTTCTAAAACTTTGCTACCTGGGTTATTTAAGGAGATGTCCACCATAGAGTGCAACACACATAGGAGAGAGATTTTCATAGAGTGGTGATGTGAGAAGCAAAAGGGATCAAGAGAGATTTTGAGTTCTGCAAACATACGTATTTTGAAGAGTTTTCTTTTTTTTCCACATTAACTAAATTTCTTTTTTGGGGGCAATAATGTAGCCCTCCTTATTATTTATTGTTAATAGGCATTGTTGGTTTATCAATTAATATTATTTTGTTTCATTCATTATTTTAAATGTGATAATCTAATTTATCTAATTGCCTGATCACAAATTATGTGAATTAGCTCGATTATCCTTGAGTATGCGGTTAAGGTAGATGTCATATGCTAAACCAAGTACTATCCTCTATAGAATGAATAAGTAGATGGTTAAGGTAGATGCCACATGCTAAACTATTCTACTTGATCTTCATGAGTTTTCAAACTCAATTACACTACATGCCAGAGAGGTAATTGGAATGGGAGAAAATACTTGATTTAAACTTGGATGCCTAATGGTAATAATCATATAGTGGATAGAATGAACCCAAAATGTTGAATTAACACCAACATCCTAACAACATAGGATATCATTTAGTGGTGAAGTTGGATCCCCAAACTCTTGTAACCTAAATTCTCTTTTACATTACTCATTGCTATTGTTTTCTATTATCTTACATTGCACTTTTATTCACTCAGTCTTAAATTTATCTTGTTGATTTAGTGTAACACCCAAGGTGTTAATTTTTGGGTAATTATGTGTTTAAATACACTACAGTTGTTTCATGAGGTGAGGAAAGAATGAATGGTGAAATTTTTAAGAAATTTGTTATATAATGAGAATGATTAAGAGCCCATGTATTTGGAAATGATCTACACTTATTTATGGGCAATTTGTTGTGTAGTTTAATGATGTATAAAAGAGGACTAAGCATGTATTTAAATGCTAGAATTATATGGAAAATTTTATGGTTAAAAGGTTAAATATATTAGAATGAAAAAGGATAAGAAATTAAGTGGAGAAAACCAAGAAAAAGGGGGCAGCGGAGTGGGCACCGTGATGCCCAAATGAGGCTTAAGGCACTATTTCAAGATGCAGGTGGGGAGCGATGACCAATGAATCTGGCACCGCGGTGCCCAATTCTGACATCGCGGTGCCGGTGTTGGTGATAAGTCAGGAGGTCAATTTTTCATGGTCATTCTATTGCATTTTCTTATTTGTTGTTCCATTTTCATTCTCCCCACACCTTGCCCTTTCTTCCCAACCCTGTATGATCAAAAATCTTGTGATTTTATCTAGAAATCCACCTTGTCTAAGTATGGAAGTGATCAAGCATGTCTCCAAGCCCAAGTTCGAGCTGTTTCACTAGTAGAGAAGGGGGGGGGGGGGGAATGTGATTTTCTATAATTTGGGAAGGCTAATGCGAGATTGGAGGTGGGATCCTTGTTTCGAGATGGAATCCACACTCAAATTTGAGGATAAGTGTGAGATCCCACATTGCCCGAGTGAGGGAGGGAGTCCCGAGCTAAATATATAAAGCTTAATTGCAAAGGTGTCACCCGTTTTGGGGTGGGTGGAGGGACAGGCCCGGAGGAGCGTGGCTCTAGAAGGGACAAATCCGTGAGGCTGGTGAGGTTCCTGCTAAGGTGAGGTTCCTGCTAAGGATGCACTAAGTAAAGCAGACAATATGCACTGTATCACCGGGTCATTACAATTGGTATCAAAGCTGACTCCAAATGGCTATGGGGGTGTGTGCCATGAGGATATGGCAGCCTTGAGGAGGGGTGGATGTGAGATCCAACATCGACTAGGTGAGGGAGGAAGTCTTGGGCTAAATATGTAGGGCTCGATTGCAATGGTGTCACCCATTTTGGGGTGGGTGACGAGACGGGCCTGGAGAGACGTGCCTCGGAAGGGACAAATCCGTGAGGCCATTGAGGTTCCTGCTAAGGATGCATAGGGCAAAGCAGACAATATGGACCATAATGCTGAGTCGTTATAGTAAGCCCCTTTCTCCCATTTAATTTTCTGATTTTGCTCTATTAGGGTTTTATTAATAGTAAATTTTTGGGAAAATGATATGAAGTTTTGTTAAAACCATGGGGGAGATGATTAAGGGGTAAATTGTAGTGTTTTAACACTAAATTGAAAATAAGAACTTGGATTTTGGGGTTATTAATGAAAGGGGAAGCAATCCATTGATAGGTTAGGAAGAATTTTGTGTATGGAACATGTAAGTAAGAATTGATTAAAATTAAGGATTTAATTAGCTTGTTTTATGGTTATGGAATTAATAACCGCGTTATATGATGGGTATATGTTAATGGAAATGGAAATTTCCTTTAGATACTTTATGGGTGAAATGATGGATATGAAGTGTATGAGGAAATGCCCAATTCATGTAAGATATGTATGAATCATATGTATAAAGGTTTCAACTGATTTATGTAATATACTTGATGAAATACCTTAGTGAGAAATAGAGTATGGTTAAGTAATTTCATTGCAATTGGAAATGGGCCATTAATAAACATTCAATGAAGTAATTAATGTGTGGGATGAATGGTTAATGATTGTTTTAAAGTTTACTAGCAATACAGATGAATGATATGGATAAGTTGTAGCATATGGGAAGTTTTAACATATGGATAAGTTGTATAAGAAGTATATCTAAATGGAATTGTGATATATGTTATATATGTAGGGTCAATGGACAGTGGATGGATGAAAAGCTGCGGAACCTAAGGAGCTATGGAACATAAAGAATGATGAGGTAAGTGGGCTCCTTGCATGAATGTATTGTTGGATGGGGATAGCGGATATCCAATGATTTATGACCGGGCATGTATGCATGGATGGGGATAGTGGATATCCAATGATTTGTGACCAGGCATGTATGCATGGATGGGGATAGCGGATATCCAATGATTTGTGACCGAGCATGTATGCATAGATGGGGATAGTAGATCTCCCATGATTGTTAATAATATGTATATGCTTGTTGTGTTTTACATCTCATAATGAGATGAGAGTACATTGCATTCATGGATGTGGTTCTCCATGATTTTACATTGAATTGTGTTATTATAGAATCACTAGGGATAGAGAATATCTTGTACTTTCTACTCAAATGAAGATTTTCATGCTATTTGAATGTGTAGATGAATGGGAATGATGAATATTCCATTGTAATAAATGAGATTATTATGTTATACATATATATGGACAAATTTAGGAATGGTTAAGGATATTAGATATCTTAAGAATTTATAATGATTGGTATTCATTTTTGTTATGTGAATGCAGTTGGCCTTGAAAGATGTTTATAGCATTCTTTAAATATGTTAATGAATGGGATATAGAGTATCCCATGCGATTATATAGACTTGAATATTATGAATATGATTGAGTTGAATGATATGGAATGTTTAGTATAGTGTAATGTTGAGACTTGATTATACATGTTCTAGATTGAACATGTCATTTTATTAACTATTGATTATGATTGTGGTTTTACCAGTCTACTTACTGAGTTTGCCAGGGACTCATGCCTTCTTATTCGTTTTTTTTAGTTGACAGGTCAAGCAATGGAGACCAACTAAAGGTTAGTGCTTGTAAGCTAGATTTGAAGATATTATTTGTGTTGTATAATGAATCATGATTGTAATGCCATAATGTATATGTGTGTATAATCATTCAAAATTGTAATAATTTAATTATGGATGTATTCTTAGTATGTATAATGATGTAAATGTATTGGCATGTCATCGGGTTAAAACATAAATGGTATTATGAAGGGACATTTATGTTCGTCTAGTATGCCTATTGCCATCACGACACGACTAGGTTCTGGGCAGCTGTGGGTGAGTTGGGTGTGTTTTATTGTTTTTGTCATTGCTTTATATTTTT